>JAQQRP010000374.1:0-11342 GCA_028454245.1 Halictus quadricinctus
GGATTTTGAATTTGCAAAAACATCCGCAGTCTATGCACGAAACATTATGATTCGTTGATTTCCAAAATATCGAGCGATCATTCATATTTTATTGATAGTACAAAATTGTTGTGTTGTTTTCAGACTGCGGACGTTTATGTAAATTTACACTTTTATAGACGAGCGTGAATATGGTATTTTCCTTTTGCACGATTTCAATACTAAATTACGTTGTAAATGCGCAAACATTCGCTGCTATTTTAATGTATTCATTTTCAATGGTTTTGTGAGCCGCATATGGTGAAAGACCGTAGTCTGATCATTCGGTTCCTCGAAACGAAAATGATTGTTTAACTAGAATGATACCGGAAAGTTTCAGTCGGAAAATTTCGAACACGTTCAGTTTATTTTCCAGCCCGATCAAGATCTCCGAAGTTTCTGTCTAGTTTGGTTAATTCATAATCGTCTCGCGCTTAGTTGGTCGATTAATTAACGACGCTTTGATGACTGCCAATCGAAAGAAGCAGAAATCCTTCGTGTGTGTGTACACGTGCTTATGGTGGACACGGCTTACGGTGGATGGTGAACGCGTGGCTGAGTGTGTAGGTGTGTGTATAATGGGGTGCGCACATGCGCGTGCATAGAAAACTAGAGGTCGAAGCCAAATATTACATAGTCGAACATTTTTCCGTTGATCGGGTCGCGTTTGCTCAGCTTCGCTAACAAAGCATTTTCCAAATTAGCAGTTGTCATCATTGCCTCACCTGTTCTTCGAACGTTTCATTTTGTTTCCAATCTGTGATGAAAAACCTGCTAAATAAGAAAGACAATTGTATTTCCAATTCTTCGTCTTTCACCAAATTTTTATTGCGTTTTTTAAACGTATTTTTAAACCATAGGAAAGAAATTTTGTACTTTTGTTATCTTATTCGTTGTACGGTTTTAAATGACTATTTTCACTATGGAAACTATTTTGTACGTTTTCTTTGTGTTTCCTGAAGTCAAATATTCTTACCTTATATCCTTCTTACACTTTTTTTGTTTTTAAATTTTGATATTTTCTTGTTGTTCGTTTGGTTAGCTCAATTAGTTCGGTTGGTTTCAATTCACAATGGAGGGTACACTCGACAGTGATTATCGTAGTCATTTTCGCTCGCGCAGCTAGCTTTTCAGCCGTCTGTCACACACTGCTGCATTGAAAATTCTCCTTGTCATTGATTAGCATTATTACTTTGCTTCCGACTAAATACCATAAACGCGAACCCGATCACACGTTCAACAATCACGTTACAACGCGAGACAACTTCTCTCGGTGCCTTTCCGCCGGATCTTCTTCCATTACCACATAGATAAGCATGCAGCGACGATGTGTGTTGTCGCCATCACGGTCGTCCGAGTGTAGTTTCAATAACGATAATTATGGTCAGAACGGTGATCATTGTTGTCGTGATTCTAACTCAGAGTTCAAAAACGAACAACAAAAACAGCGAACGTCGTCTGCAAGGAATCAGCGAAAGAGCTATGGAAAGATAATTATTGTTTAAATGTGACGAGAGAAACGGACGAACAAACAATAAAAAGAAGCAATAGAAATCGTGTGTAAATTAGAGCGAAAATAGAGAGAAAAAGAAAGAGAGAAAAATGAATGCAAACGAACAGACGAACGAGAACAATAAACGAGAGAAATGATGAGACGATATTGATCACGATGAAGGTCACGATCGCGGACAGGAGCTCCATCACTCTTTCGTAATGGTCGAAACAAAGTCTTTCCTGAAGTACGATGAAGAAAACTTTCACCGTTTCCTGCTATCGGTTTCTTTCGCGGCGCCTTCCTCTGGTGAAGCTTTACCTTCCGGAAGTCAACGGTCGTCCATTTGCAAACTGGATCCTCTTCTCCGTTCGTTCTTTAGGCCTGCTGCGATCTTCAGTGCCTCCACAACATGATTTCGACTGGCTAGGTCAACGACAAAAATCGAGAAACTCCATCAACGTATCTAATCGTTTCCGTTTTAGAATTATTTAAATTTTACCATGGACATTTTAACCATCAACTGGCTGGGCACAGTGCTCCTGACACTTTATAAACTTTTTGAATTAACCCTACATTGGTATAATACTTTTCAGAAATGTAACTGGTGTACTAGGTTCCTGGCAAACCCCAAATGAAAACGACAAAAGAAGTTGTATAACTCGATGAAACTCTGAATAGTTTGCTTTTACATAATGTATGAAACAATAGGAGCATTGGAAATTGAACTTCTAGCATACTGTTCACATTTGAAATTCAATTTGCAAGATTGGACAATCTAAAATTGACTTTGTGCGCTTCGGTTCATCAGTGAGCCCAGATAAGAGTTAATAACATGTTTTATTGTGAATACAATTTGAAATATACAGTTAATTATTTGTGGTTGAACATAAACTTAAATTTTGTGGGGCGTCGCACGTTTTCCTAAACATTGCTAGTTAGTTTGAACGCTTCTTGCAAATGTTACTCTCTAAAGGACATTAAGGTGCATTATAAATTGCTTCGCCATTTAATGGTTAAAATTCCAATGTTTACGTTTCGTTATACAATATTTGAGCCTTAGGTGTTAATATTTATCGAATTGTATTGAGGTGGAAAATGCTAAAGTCTACTTAATTGAAAAATCGAGACAGTCAATGGGATATTCAATGCTTTCTCATTTCATTGAAAATATATTTTTATCTGTGGAGATTGGGCAGAAAATCGTCACTGAAGACTGTAGCAAAACGAAAAAGTATTTCGATACTCAATGGAAACTCTCGAGAATGATACACTTTCTTTTGGATGTATCAAAGACCACTTTGATCTCAACACTTTCGCAAAAAATTGCATCTTTCTATTAGCTAGGGTAAGGGAACCAATTACTGTGGGGTTACCAATTAAGTGTGCCTATATTAATTACACTTACTTTCAAAGCACAATGAATATTGAAAAAGAGATATTAAATTTTTTCATTAAGAATCAGTTAATATATATGTTATGTATCTCTTTTTTATTATTCATTATGCTTTAAAAATAAGTATAATTAATATAGGCACAGTAATTGGTACGCCCACTGTAAGTGGGTGCCTTACCCTACGTGGAATAGAATTAGACTAAAAATCCACAATTCGTACAAATTCGAAACAATTTGTGAAATATTTGTGTTACGTCTTTTCGAATTTTTTAATAAACAGTAAAAAAGAATATACATTATACTCTGAGAGATGATTTAAAAAATTGGGGTAACAGAAACTATATGTTGTTTAATATTTTTCAACGATTTTATATCTTTTCTGTTTGATAAAATTTGGTAAAATGGCAGTGAACGGAAACATTGAATAAAAATTAGCGGATTACACTTTGATACTCCGGTGTATGGTTGTCGAGACACCAGCATGTACTACTATAGTGATTAGACTGCGGATGTTTACGTAAATTCTCAGTTTTGCAGGCTCGTATGAAAAAGGTGGTAAAAATTGTACAAAGATTATGTTTTTTAATTAAGGATTTCACAAACGAAGTAAGAACATTTTTCGACACTACCAAAAAGAAAAGAAAATGTCTATGAATTAACAATTTCCCTACAGTAAATTTGTTTCTTATCAAAATGTTTTATTATCATAATTGTCAGTATTATCGTTTATTTGAAACATTCGCTAGACATACGATAAATTACTAAAAATTCGTTTATTGCTCTTCCTACATTTAATTATCAGTTGTTGAATTTTTACCAATTACAATTACATGTAATGAACAAGACTAAAGATAACAGTGAGAATTGATAACGAAACTTGTGCTCCTCAGAATGGTTCTTGATTGGCGTGTTAGGTTTCGTCGAAGTTCTTATGCTAATTCTGTTCTCGCAAATTGAAAGTACGCCGGCACGATTGCGCAACTATCCGCAGCCTAACAGCAATGAAAGTATTCTTTCTACATCCGTGCCCCTCTAAATTCACTTCAACACTGTCGCGGAGCGTTTCGCCGGAACAATGTACCCGACTTAATACTGTTTATAACAAAAAAAAAACTCCCTACGATCTCCGAACCGAACAATTGTTTCTCGACGAACGAATACTAGAACACTCGTTTCCTTCGCCGTATCTCTATTTTTTCAGATACCGAAATAAAAAAAAAATGTACGTGTTGAGCATAAAATGTTGAAACAATATCTTCCGTGATTTTCATTTAACACTTCTACCACGAAAGAGAGACTCCCTAAAGGGACCCTCGGATTCCTGCGAGTTCTACACCTATGCCGGAGTCATTTCTGACCCACGCCGATATTTCATTACAGTTTTCTTTCGATATAAGACGATGGCACGGGACTGGCTTTCGTCGTATTTCGGATGAAGAAGAAGAAGAGGGGATAGCGAGTTTCTTATTTCGAAATGAAAAGCGTCGTCTTATATCATACGGAGGGTTAATGTACAAAAGTGTTCAAAAACGAATTTTGCGAATTGTTTATGGAAACGTAAGCGAACCTATACGATAAAGTCGGTTCAGTCTGTTATCGACTGCGGTATGTTAATGTTAATGTTGCAATTCGATATTATTTGCCAGATTATACGAGCAAGCATGCAACACTGTACAACTGAGATGCAGATCATTGGAAAAATTATTTATAATTATGATGTACACGTTTTAGCTGTTTTCTTCGAAAAGTTCTCTACTGACATCCTTGTAGCAAATCCACGCGGCCAATCGAACAGGGTTTACATCCAAAGTTGCTTACAACGATAACCCGAGGTTTGATAACACGATAATTCTTGTTTGCATAGTATAGGTAATCAGTCGCTCGGTCGCGCTCTTGGAGTGAGAACGTGATTAGAATTTACTGCTTCATTAACGTGAGTTAAAATTAACTTTGAAGTAAAGGTTGCTTTCAATTAGAGGCCGACGCGGATTCGATGATTTGATTTCATATAAACTAAAGCGTCGCGAATTGCCGAACGACTCGTTGTCAGAAATACACAGTACAGAGTTTACATTTATAGTTTTCAGAGAATTATAGTGAACGTGATCAACGTGAGATTTTCTACAAATTAACCATGGACTGCTCGCGATTCATTTCGAAGCTCTCCAGCAGACGGAAGCCTAGCATTCTCCGGAAGTGGTGTAAGAATGATCTGTACTGTTTTGAACTTGTATACTTATTGTTAGTACAACGCTAAAAATTTTTGATAATTAATCTACCGAGCAATAGAGACGATTGGTATGCGTTGCTTAATAAAAATGACATAATTGAATCTATTTAGACTTTGCACAATTTTTACCATGATTTGAATGTGGTGGTCTATAAATGAGGGGGCCTTTTTCTAAATTCGTCCCCGAATTTAGCTCTAATTCTTGTGCCAAATGATAGTTTACGTCACGACACGAATGGCTGCAAATTTTTAAGTTGAGTTGACAATCAGATTTCGAGGTATCACAGATGAAAGTTTGTTTTTTCTGACGACTTTATTTAAATCTAAATAGTATTTTTCGACATGATCGAGGTTCGCAATATACTAGTTTTATCATGATAACATATATCGCCATATACTTTAATGCACAGCATTAGAATCATCATAAGAATTATCTAATCTGATTAATATTATCCGAAATCTCGGTCCTTGTCAAATAGCAGCTTCAATTTCATATCATGCAGAACATCAAAAAAGGGAATGTTTTTTATGCACAAGTTTAGATCAAATTCTAAACACAGACTAGCAGCTTTGGATTATAGCAAGTACAGTATTTCAATTGAAAGTCCATTATTAGTAAAAGCATATAATTATAGAATATTCTTGTGCATGTGAAGGTGACGGTCGAACGGTTGACCGTTGCAGCCATATTATGACAATTGTGTGGTAGCTTAAATATGGTCAATATCATGGGATCCAGGTACTAAACCCAGATATATGTGATATATTTATAACAATATCTAAAAACGAAAAAAGGTTACCAAAATGACCTATTAGGTCCGTACGTTTTAGGTTGATGCGATAATGAACTTTACGGAAATGAATGAAATTTTTGTTAATTTTATTATATAAAATTCGACACACTTTTAGCGAAAAAATTCTTGGAAACTCCAAATGGGATCAGTTTAGCAAATGGAATGCCGAATATCAAAACGTTCCCGTTCGAAGAAATTTCTGTTAGCTACAAAGATGGCAGCAAAATGAATCTGACGGGCGAGGAATTAGGATGGTCGCTCCAATACGGCCCATCTCAGGGGTAATTATGTTCTATTTACTTGAAAATAAGAACATTGTCAAAGCAAATCTATCAAATTTTCTGTTCATTTTCCTTTCGATAAAATAACGATTAACTTCTTTGCACTTTGCAATTTTCTGCCGCACAATTTAATCGAATGCCTACGAAAAGTTACTGCTAGTAGTACAATATATGTACCTTTAAACAAGGTACTCGATTAAAGAAAAGATTATCTAATATTTCCAGACAAAGTTCCTAAGAATAACGTTTCTTTCACGCTCCTTAAAGAACAGAGAACTGTTTCAGACTTTTGTATTACGCTTGAAATATTCGTGTGTTAATATTCTAAGGTTCATTAATTTCTTCAAGATACCTACCACTGCTGAAGAAAATGAGAGAGTTCCAAAACTATTGGTACGAGCCAAAGCAGGGCCACTGGGACGTGATGTTTACATCCGGCTCAATGCACGGGTGCGCCATAGTATTTGAAATGACGCTGGATGTCGGAGATCCCGTGATGCTTCAAGCACCAACTTACTCTGGAATCCTGAACGCGGTGAATACATACAGTGGATCCAAAAAGTATTTGAACACTAAATTTCCAATTCTAGAAAAATACACAACTTTGCCATTTGAACCATCCCTCTAGATCCCATCGTTCCCGAGATATGCGATCAAATACGGATCACAAACTTTGAGGGCTGTTTTCATCCCTTGAATGTGAACGATAGCCACTGAAAAAATATGCGTCTAATATTTTTGCAAGAACCACGTTCCTCCAAAATTTCATCAAGACCTGCCGATGTTCAAGCTTTAAAATGAGTCCAATTACATTATTGTATTGGTTTAAACATGACAATTTCTCAAGAATGGGAAATTTAGTATTAAAAGTTCGAAGTCGCAAATATTATTCGATTATCATTAACAAGTTTTTATTTCACAAAATCTGTAATTTTTAATTTTAGCTGTATCCCATGATGCCAGAGTTTCTTGAAATCCCGCAAGACCAGGATGGAATAATTCCTGAAGAAATTGCAAAAATTTGCAAGAAGAGACTACAAGAAGGGAAAAAAATGCCGAAGGTATTTAGAATAATTTAAACTTAGTAGATATATGACTAGAATGCGGGTTTTTATGCAAAATCTAAATTTTCTACATCAATTGCAAAAGAACAGCTAAGTCAAAATCTTTAACGATTCATTAATTCTTATAATTTTCTGTAATACATTTTTCTTATTCGTTTATGTCATGAATGCATAAAATCCGCAGTGTACACGTAACGTAAATATCGAGAGAGGTGAGAAGAGTATAATTTTAATTACATGTGAGGATTACGATTTAAAGTACATCTATGTACATTCTACGATATTATGCAAATTATTCTATTATTAATTCTATGTTTTTGCTACTTTGTTAGATCGAATATGACATTATAAATGGTAATATTCTCAACCTCGCTCTGCGTAAACTCGTCTGTTTTTATCTGACGTAACAACAAGTGGTCGTAAATCAATATCATGTACTTTAATGGACTCGATAGGGGTAATATCATTCACGCCACGATTTACGTGCGAGTATATACGTCGGAATGAATTAATCGCGGATTTTATAGCCCTGCTATCACAAACGGGATAAAACGTTCCAGTGGCTTCAAGGTTTATGTGTAACTCGCCGGTCCGTAACGACTTTAGACATGTTCAAGTGGCGCGTGGTCGTTACCAATTTAACAATGTTAGTTTTCCAAACTAGTAGCGGCCATAATTGCTATAAATCCATTGGTCGAAATTTTTGTAAGCATGCAACATTAAAAGACGATAAAACCCGGGAACTTGTCACAGAAAAATCAAGAATTTTTGAAATTGAAAGGATTCTTTTGCAAAATAAAAATTGTCTGCATTCATTTCAAGGTATGGGAATCACATAGGCGTTCATTTATTTTCTTAATGTTTGTAACAAGTTGGAAATAATATAACAGTACTTTTCTTCAAATATTTAACGCGTTGAATGACATGCGTTTCATAGTAGTTTCACCTCTTTCATTTATAAAACTATAATAGATAATGAAGTCTTCACGAGTCGATTTCAATATTATTAAATTGAAATTCAGTGGTACGAATTTTCCGACGATCGTTTTTAATTCAATAGCGTCGGTCACCTGTGCCTCTACGTCTGTGATGGGCACGGTAGGGGCCCCTCAAACGCCTACTTCTCCCACCAACGTAACTGCGCTTACTGGAAGGGGACAGTGGGCGCTATGGTGGGGACGCTCTTGTCTCAATTGAGACAAAAATGCCCATCCCTGCGCTACGGCATTCGACGTGTTAATTACACGAATTTTGGAAAATGATTCGTTTCAGATTCTCTATGTCAATCCGACGGGATCCAATCCTACGGGAACGATGCTGTCGGACTCTCGGAAAAGGGAGGTTTACGAGCTCGCTAAAACGTATGATTTCCTCATCGTCGAGGACGATCCTTATTACTTCCTCCATTTTCTTGACGAAAAGCCTACAACCTTCTTCGAATTGGACACCGATGGTCGCGTGATACGTTTGGATTCATTCAGCAAGATCCTCAGCTCTGGCCTGCGACTTGGCGTTGTCTCAGCTCATAAGAAATTTATTGAAAAATTGGTTTATCACATGGAGTCTTCGTGTGTTCATGCTTCATCGTTGTCACAGGTATTTCAGCGTATCGACCGCCAATTTATTCCATACATTAATCTTGATTGAACTCGAGAAAATTAAAGAATAAGGTTTGAACGATGAAGATTTATGAAGGATTTATCAAAGATTTACAAAGGTATTTTTAACAATTTCTTTTTTTGGGAAGACATAATAATTTATTTCTGCAGATGCTGTTGTACAAACTGTTGGAGACATGGGACTTGCAGAAGTGGCAACAGCATTTCGATAGTATCCAAAGATTTTATCGGGAAAGACGAGATATTATGTTGGATTCGCTCCAGAAACATCTTACGGGTAATTGTCCTTCAATCGTAGTTTCTTTTTAGTAGTAATTGTTACCTCAATTTCATTCTGTGTTAATTATAGACGAATTATATTTTTTTACCAGCTATAAAATGTTTTACATATAAAGACAGCATAATGTTAAAACTATATATTCAAGTATTTCTTTAAAATACGAGATGAATAAATAAATCGTAGCTAGACAAACTATAGTTTAAAACGGTAGTGAACGAACATCAACCAAAAGTCTTTCACGAAATTATGTTTGCAGAGTGTACAAGGGTTAAATAAAATCTGCAAACTTTTATTTGATTTTTGCTTTTATTACATTTCATTGAATAAAATTCCGCAAATAACGGTGTTCACGGTAATTTATTTTTACTCACACCAAAAAATGATTTTGCAGGATTAGCTGAGTGGAATGTGCCTGACGCTGGAATGTTCGTTTGGTTAAAAATAACTGGTGTCGAAGATGTAACGGAGTTAGCTATCAAGAAATGCGTTTCGCACGGGATATTCGTCATTCCCGGCCATGCCTTCAATTGTGATTCCTCGAAACCTGACCAACATCTTAGACTTGCTTTCAGTTTTTCGACTCCAGAACAAATCGACAAGGTTTCTTAATTTATTTTCTCGATTTCTTATTTCGTTTTCGATCATTTAGCGAACCAAATTTTAAACGAAATACTGTTTTGTGTAATCTCTTCTTTGTGTTCTCAGGCGACGTCCATTTTGGCGAAACTAATACGCGAGGAGATTAACAAGAGCGACTCCAAGTCCCTATAATTCTTCTTATAAAACTTTGTACAAAATGTACATATATTCTGAGTCTTTCGGAAAATATGTAATAATCTGATTCGAGTTGGAAGATCTCTAAGACTGCAACAAAGAGATTCCTCAATTACAAAGGAATAAATAAATGTTCCCTAAATTTTGCGATAAAATGAAAGGAGACACGAAAAGTGCAAACAAGTCACTGCCGTTTTCGAACGTTAAAAGAATTGTATGCTGAAGTAGTACACACAAGTAAATATGCATATTTTATTGTAAATTATTCTGCACAATCCCAGATAGCACCCTGGCGTCCCATGGACGTCCGTACCGGACCTTCTGTACGTCCCAGGGACGTCCAAATAACGTTCGTATGTTCTACACGCGTCTCAGATATGTCTGAGACATATCCCAGAAAGGTCCTACAAAGGTCCCTTCGGCGGCAACCCTTGCGGCGGGCACGCGTTCGCCGATAGGAAACTTTTCTTCTGTGTCTTCTTCTCGCGACGACGAAATCACGGCGGGATCACCAATTGTAGGATTTGTCGTCGTGCAGTGCACGTTTATTGTCTTACCAATTGTATTGTCTTCACAAATCACGCTAGTTACGATCGGTAATTCAGAACTATAGACAAAAGAAAAAGCACTGCATCAGCGACGAGATATATGAATCGTAACTTTTTTATTTTGAAAGCTAAGTATTAATAGAGAGGAAATGAGAGTGCTCACGCTCGGGGTTTTAATGTCCCCACTTTTCTGTATCATCTTTTTATAGCTTCTTATATGTCTCATTTCCTCTCTGTTAATATCCAACCCCTAAAGAACAAAACAAATGATTATTGCCGACATTCCCATAGGGAGTAGTGCAATACGCGGCAGGAATCATTTGCTCCTGAAAATCTGAAAATAGCGCCACTAGACCATAGCGGGAAAACGCTCAAACTGTAGGCCCAAGGGTACCGACCGAGTACCAGTTTTTTTTATTTATTACACATTAGGCCAGAATTGGCCTATCAACGGACATACATAGAGTGAACATAGTACTGATAATAAATAACAGACAATATGCCTCCTGGACATATTCAGGTACTAACATTACCATCATATCACAATATAGGCGTGAAACTAATCGACTAAAATAATTCCTATTACAGGTGCCGCCAGCGCCACCTGGCGGTGAAAATCCGAAACTAATCGGCTACAAGCTTGGGCATTTTGCCACTACGAGGAATGGCGCTGTTTGCAGATTTTTCCGAACTTTGTGTGTGGCGCCATCTCGCGGAGGAATCCTGAACACTAAGCGACTACAAGCTTGGGCGTTTCGCCACTACCAGGAATGGCGCTGTTTGCAGATTTTTCCGAACTTTGTGTGTGGCGCCACCCCGCGGAGGAATCCTGAACACTAAGCGACT
>JAQQRP010000375.1:0-11830 GCA_028454245.1 Halictus quadricinctus
GAACTAAATGACCTTAAATGACCTTGGAAGACAAAAGTATAAAATAAAAACATACCGTTCTGTATAAAAAAGGACAGAGGTCACCTTGAAATCCCGTAAGCATGTCGACAAAAGATTTGTGACCACAAAGTAAGACAGAGTAAGTTTTATATGAAATATTTTTTACAACGGGCTATAGTTTGGGAAATAATTGCGTGCGAAACTTCAAATGGGTCACCCTGTATATGGATCGGTGACGGGTCAGGTATTTAGTAGCGCAAGAGGTGTTGACTAATTGACCATCTGCTGGCGAGCGTAGGAGGTAGCCGCCACAGTACAATAATAAGTTTGAACTCATTTTACAGTGCGATGCTTCTACTTTCACAATCCATCGTACATTTTTGTAGGATACAGCGACTGAGAAACTTAAAACGCTTTTGTTATTCAAAATGTTGAAGAGGCTGTGAAAACATTGAAAAATTTGTCTCGTGACAGAAACCATCGTGGATTTGAAGATTAAATCTTACCCTTTACAACGAACGCTTAAAACGTGATGTACGATTTCTCTAGTCAATGAAAGTTTTCAGGATCCATTGTAAAGAGGAAGATTCAGAAAAATATGTTTTGATGCTCTTACTGCCGCACAGATGTTTTGAGTTTTTCACCTGCGATATCCTGCACAAATATCCTACAAAAAGAAAAGAATGATTTTGCAAAAATTGTGGCTTTGAGCTTTAAAATGAGTCCAAATTTACTGTTGTACTATTTTTTTAAACAAAACTATCATATTGACTAAAGTTCCGAAAATCGGTCAAGTCGGACTGAGCTCAAATTTTGTACATAGCGTCAATTTATATTAAAAACATGTTTCTCAAAAGGATTATTGACGTCTCGAAAAGAATTTTTTTTCAAACTTTAACATAGTTTTGTAACAAATCAATCAATTTGATCGCGTCTCTTTTATTGTCTGGACACATTTTCAAGCGATATCTATCGCTACGCTCAAACGTGGCTATAAAACAATAAAAATTAAACATAATCATATCCAAACCTAATCCAGATCTGACCCAGGTCGCGTAAAGCAATAGGTTCAGTAACGTCACCTAATAATATAATCTAAGCGTTGTGCTGGAAAGGTAGAAAATGTTATGTTGGTAAGGTAGAAATAGATACTAATATGATAAGTTTTTTGGGTTGGCGAAAATCCTTTTGGGAAACATGCTTTTAATGCAAAATGGCATTATGTGCAAAATTTGAGCTCAATCCGATTTGATCGATTTTCGGAACTTTAGCCTTGACTATTTCTCGAGAATCGTTCAAACACTTTTTGGATCCACTGTATGTCGTCTACTGGCTTCAAACGTTAGCTGTTGAGATGCACCTGAATCTATCTGATGTTATTGGACGCTAAAGTGTCAAGCGTATAGCATCACACAAGTGCAATTTCGCTCACCGCATATTCTATTAAATGTTGTTGATTGTCGCAAGTGCTCACGGAACGCGACACTTGAGTCGGGTTCAACAACGAAAAATTACTATGCTTTTTGAAACTCAAGCAGTTATACCAGAGGCGACACTTCTCGCTTTTACGCTACGCTCATTTAACCACAAGTATTCTAACCAGACGAGAGCATGATGTAGTGTGTAAAGAACATGGTCGTTATGTAAAGAGTACTATCAGTTAAATTCAGTTTAGTTTCTTCAATTTTTTCCGTAATCTTTCTGAGCTTTCTGTATACATTCTTGGAGTTTGTCATCTAAGACACTCGAAAAATAATTACAATATCTTGGGAGTTTAAAAGGTTGAATTCATAAAATTGACAATTGAAAATTGATTAATGTACAGGGTGACTCTACTTAACCGTACCACGTAAATTTACTCGTAACTTAATCGTTGTTTAACAAAAAGTTACAAACAAAAGTTCCTTTATATCAAATAAGAGATGCAATGTGATCATTGGTTTTTTGATATCATGAACTCTTATCGAGATGTAAAGGTAACCTTGCATTTTTGACATTGCAATGTGTGATAGTTAAACATTCAATTCTAAGGAGTATTGAATGCTGAGAAAAAGAGTATTAAGGTATATAGTATGAAAAAATAATAGTTATGAGATATTCTTCAGCGAATGTTCAGCGTATGTTTCCTCAAATTCAAACGTAGCTTGTTTGTTGGTAATTATTTTTTACGACACTTTGACCAATACGTTCGTGACGCTATTCCGATTAAAATGATAGCCATATGATGCGGTTTAGATCGCATATTTTTGTTTAATCCACGATTTAGTAGAAACCTCGATTATTCGAACTAGTTAGTGGGACTGAATGTTCGGATAATGGAGGCTCTACTAAATTGTGGATCGAACGAGCAATTGTGATGCAAATTGCATCGTGCTTGGACTTGTCTTAATCAGAAAAACGTCACAAATACATTAGTAAAAGATTCGTGAACAAATAATTAAAACTAAAAAACCTAAAATAAACTCACAAAAAAAGAAAGTTTGGTCATCATACTTCCACCAAAGATTAATTAAAGAATATCTCGGTAATTTTACTTTTTCACTCCACACGCCTTAATACTTTTTTACTCAGCATTCGATACTCTTTCAAATTCGTATCTCGATAAAAAAAAGTGAAATACAGAAAACTAATTATTACATCGTATGTACCGGTTAATGTTTAACAATTTTTGTTTGAAACATTTTTTCATGCAACAAGTAGGCTACGAGTAAATTCAGGTGTTAAGTGAGTCACCCTGTATAGTATTAATATATTAGTAAATAAAATTGATTAAGGCAAGCGTTGGAAAATTGTTCATTTACTGGTCCTCTGTTTCAATCAGCTTGCTTCTGACAGTTGATTTCGATTTGCATATAAAGGAAGTATGTTTATTAGTGTAATAAATTTAAAGTCAGGCTGTGTATGCTGGAAAAGCCATTAACTCTTTGACGTACAAAGGCGTCTCGAATACATCATACGATTCCCGTGTCATTATATACATTGAAGAAAAATATTGTTTATTATTAACAAATTAAACTGCTGTAGCAAACGGTTTTACACATATAATAACTCAAAACCTAACAATTCGGTTCACTTCAAATTTGAAAAGTATTTCGCAGACTTTTTATATTGAAACTTTGAAAAGCAATAACTTGAAGTGCATCGATTATACTGTCCAACACACCAAAATTGTTTTTAAAAGGTATAGCCGGATAAGGGAGTTAAATGTGCCCCAAAACCAAATTAATCTTTCTTTATACCATTTGATAGGGCACTCAAAGAAAACTCAAATTCATAAACATTCTACCCAATAGCAAACATGATTGTGAATTTTTCCCAAATTTTTGTCTGCAAAATTAATTTTTAATAAATTCCAGAAACTTTAAAACTGCTGATTTTATATTTAAGCTATTAAACTACCACGTTTATATTATTATGATAGTTCCGTCTTACTATTATTATTACTGCGTATTTTTCAGATTTTTCGGTTTAACCAAACACGTTTAAAACCATTGAAAACCTAAAAAAATCCGAAAAATGCATAGGAGTTTAAGAGAGTAAAAATTCAGTTTTTCAGTTGTTCAATTTTGTAAAAATTCAGTAGCGAGACATTGTTGAAAGCAATATTCTCACTTTTTCCGGATTTTTTAAATAAAGTGTACTGTAGTTAATAAAATATAACATTGATTTTTTTACGATATTCCTTTAATTTTCTTATTAACTTATTGTTAGATTAACTAGTAAAATCACACGGTTTGAAATATTTGAGTAACGTAGTCAAATAGTATACACAGATATTGAGTGGTGCAGTGCTGAATTGTTGAATACGGCTGCCACAATTTAAAGACCGGTTGAGGTGCGTATTTTCATTACATTACCTCTACATCCTAACAGAAAGCTTTTCTATGATAATTTCCTACACAATATCGCATTCTGTGAACATTGATGAAAGAAAAATATACAAAAAATTGCCGGAATAAATCCTATCTCGTACAGGCTAAAAAAATATTTGTGCACGCAACGTGCGTAGTTTCTTGCCATTACAATCGTCATCGTTTAGGTAGTTAAATTCATCAATGCCGTAAGTACGTGTAATTGACAACGATAGCATCGTCCGACGGATATCCATTAGGCTGGAGCAAAAATGAATGCGATTTTTATCTTAAATTTTAAAGCTATATAGGGTGTACCAAATAAAGTGCTACAAGCTGATTTCTCAGAATCTAATGAAAATATGGACATTTCTTTGCAAATGTTTCTCTAGCAACCGCGATTTTATATTTTTGAATAATCCGCCATAATTGTTCTTTTTCTCCTTCAGAGATGGCGTTAATCTCTCTTCAACTTTTAGTAGTATGCGTGCGTATATTAACCTAAAAAAAAAAATTTTTGTATCTCTTGCCAGAAACCGTGATGTTTTGTTTTACCCCTCTTTCTTACTTTAATAAACGATTAGTTTAACGTTCAACTCAGACTTCATTTAACAAAACCCAACAGCAAATTAAATGGTTAAGGGGGGCTAATATTTTAGTATGTATTGCATTTTTTTCGGGACACTTTTTAGGGGGGAAAGTCGAGTCCCCTAAATTTTTTCAAATGGGAAGTAGTAATGATTCTTTGTTATTGTGATATTTCTCATTAAGTAAAATTTATTTATAAAAACTTTTGCCAATCGACATTACTTCCAAACAATTTTATGCATTATACACAGTTATAGGTATGCAACTTATTAATGTGCGGTATATTTGTTTGAATTGTAAAATACGAGCATTAATTATTATGCTGGTTATTCCACACCAAATGATCACATTTCATACACACGTTGTTTGGAATGGCGGTGCTTTTCGCGAGCCGATCATCTGAAGCAATACCATTTTGTAGCTTTGTTAATTATGTTTGTTCCATCATGAAATTGAATATTTTCAAATTAATCTTCAACGTTTTACGTTTGAAGGGCCATCAATCCGTATTGCTATCTGTAATATTGTCAGAGTTCAAATTTTCTGAAAAAGTGACTGAACTTCTCCCTTTTACAAATTCAAAAAGTTTTAACAATATCGAGAAATTAAAAATCAGTTTCCATTGAGGCATTGAATCTACAAGCTTCCGCACTTTCATGAAAATTACAAAGTCACGCAAATATATAGAACGTGATGTGCATAAGTTTGACGTGAAACGACCCATTCTCAAGTACATATTGTCTAATTTTATATACTGGGTGAGTAAGTAAAAATTACCATCTGAAATGACTCATTTATTGACTTTATTAAAAAATGTTTCAAATCAAACTTATTGTATCCGAAGGGGGGGGGGGGGCTTTAAAGCCTTATACATATTTCCTGAAATATCAAGGTAACCTTGAGTTTTTCAATTTGCTCAACTATAAACACGCATAACTTTTGAACCAGTAAATTCCTCACATTAAAACATTCGCGTCAGAATCTGCAGGTTTATATTGTTTAATTTCTGGATTGTCAAGATGAAGTTTAGCCAGCTCAGATAATATAAGCCCCTCTAATGAGCCTCTTAAACACAATAAGAATTCATTTCAAATAAGTCAATAAATGATGAGTTACTTCAGGTGGTAATATTTATTGACTCACCCTGTATGTACAAATATACACATATGTACGAATACATCGTGCAACGAAAATCCTAATGTGTAATTTTGACAAAATTTTCAGCGATGATTCGTAACACGCAAACTTGCTAATTTACATATGTACTCCACGTTTTCCTCCATGGGAGTATATGGACGCATTATCCGTAACAGCCGCAAATTATATATTTACGTGTTCGTAAAGTACTGTTCAAAGTAGATCTCAATTTAATTGGGTACCCGCTACAGCCCATCTAGGGAAACTGCTAAAATATCACTCTAATTGCATGATCGTGTCAATTTGTGTCCGTGCGAGTTTTAGATAACAAATTTTTGTCGCTTGAATGCATGCGTAACTGAATTAAAGATGTTCGTCGCTGCCCAATATAATCATCTGAATAAACCGAAAGTAACTTATGAAAATTTGAACCGTAAATGTGATCGTACTGTGGATAGTGCAATGTTTCGTCAAAGTTTAGTTACATACTTCCAATGTAATAACTACAGCATCAAAATATTCAGCTGTTGTTATTACCATCATTTTACATATTTTCAAACAAGATTTTATTTTATAGATACATATGTATATATAGATTTTATTCTATTTCAGCCAACATTAACGTACCAATTAAGCATTGGGAAGCCTAATTTCAACAAGAATGTGTAATAAGCATAACAAAATTTTGTATTCAATAACGAAATTGATCAGTATTAATCAGTAATTAAATTATTTTTACCGCGCATGTTTATTGTGAAACGAATTATTTTTTTTACACATTTAGAGCACGTTTATAATCCTATTGAATAAAGTAATACCGACAAACGTTTATTATATAAACCAAGCTTAACGAACTCTGCTTTATTAACTTAACTATATTTAATTAACATAAAGTAGGAGACACCCTCGTAATACATGTGGCGTTACAGGAACTAACGAAAAGAACAGCAGATGCGTGCGCATCATTCACATACAAACTAGCGTGCATGGCGTCTTATAATACTTTAACAAATGCTTTTGCTTTTTGGTTTTCCATGCATATTTGAAACGCGATTTATAAAACATATTACGGATTAAAAGATGAAATTTTTTTTTTAGAGATTTGAAGGTCACCTCCATTTTTATAAACGGAACCATCTCCTTTTAAACACCTACGATGATAATCCCTTTCATTAGGAATTCAGTGACTATAATTACTTGAGGTAATTCAAACGTTTCTTGTGTCTGTGATATAAATATATTGATTTTTTGAAACCTTTTATTTTCAAAGATATCAAGACGACATTGAGATTTTTAATATTCACCTTCGAACCTCGAAATTTTATGAAAATTAATTGTCAATATATTTGTGTTGTTGAACTCATTTTTCAGCTCCCATAACGGAATACAAAAAGTATAAGGGGGGTGTTAAAAAACCGGTCGAGGTCACCTTGACGTCTCAGAAAATCTAAGGTATAGAAAATCAAAATACATATACTCATTTCATTAGGTTCCTTAGATACAACTAGTTTTACTTGAAATATTTTACAATAGAGCATAAGATAAAACATTATTTTAGGCGATAGTTTTTACTGAACCGCACTGTATACAATATAATATTATACATAAACATGCTACGTATAATTACGCAAAATACGAACGCATTTTATTTATGAATAATTAAATTTACAAAAAAATTACAGATTTCTATTTTTCCAATGTTATATCCTTTGCTAAGATGCTAATAAAAATTGTGTTCTTTTTATATTTTCTATAAAAATAGTAATTGCCGAATAACTAATTACAGCAGTTATGTACAGTAATACCTACTACTGATTCTCTATGAATTTATGAAAATGCATTTGCAATTATTTATAATTACACGCATGCTAACTGTCAGTATAAATTACGATTTTTTAATAAGCCATATGATTTGTGTGATTATGCAATTGGTTACGAATAGACTGTGTATGTGTATGCAAATGCAAATTTATATAGAAAATAGGTAGACCAATGGAACCCGGACAAAAATTCATGTCATAAATAAGTAATTTTAAGAAAGTATTTTATATGCACAATGCATATTTTTTACATATTTGTGCAGATTTTTAGTATTTCTCTCTTGTAATTATAACCCAAAATATAATTATTGCTAATAAATATCTATCTCGCTAAGAAACATTTTTGTTTATATTATGTATTATGTAATAATATTGTGAACAATAAAATTTGTATATATATGTATAGTATATTTGTACACATTGACATACGTTTATAAGACCCGTTCCAGATATGTGTAAAACGTCAATGTCAGTATAAGAAATTATTAAGAAGTATAAATATGCTCCTATCACATCTTGTGATACTAAGAGACCATTTTCGGGACAAAAATTAATATAATTTGATAAAGACATCAATTAAGAATGGATGACATAGAAAAAATTGTTACATATTGTAATGCAAACTACAAGTAGTAAAACATATTATACAGCTATTTTATCGTAATAAAGTGTACTATTCCAATAAATTTTGTTTATACAATTCATTATATTTTCCACATACATATTTTGCATATATTTTTCACATTTGAACATATGGAATAAACATGTGTATTCTGATTATGAAATAAAACTTATTAAAATTTTTTAACAAAACAAAGTACGAAAGGCTGTATGAACTCTCTATTGCTTCCGAAATTGAAAAGCATTTTAATGCAAATACATGTTAGCGAACGTAAACTTGTATATCAATAAGAATTATTGTTGCAAATAAAAACAAAATGTAACCAGAAGCTATGCGAAGTTTGCAATGCAATAAAATGTTTTTCCAGTAATCCTATGATTAGTTCATTTTCTGTATTTAATGTATATTGGGAATAATAGCGACAACGTAACAACGCACGGAGATTTTACTTTGAAATGATCGTAAAGGGCGAAGTGTTAACGGTTTGGTATCGC
Source organism: Halictus quadricinctus (assembly GCA_028454245.1). Taxonomy (NCBI): domain Eukaryota; kingdom Metazoa; phylum Arthropoda; class Insecta; order Hymenoptera; family Halictidae; genus Halictus; species Halictus quadricinctus. The sequence goes on from JAQQRP010000375.1 coordinate 8,513, forward strand.
TTGTGACAACGTTTCCGACAAAGGCGAACGGAAATTCATTGTGACTCAAACAGTTTGTCACGCACAAACGAATGGCCGACATGCACCGTCGGAAGTATCAGAACAGATTGGTGGGCACTCGCTGCGCTTATTAATTGACCCACGTTCGATAACATTTTCCGAAGTTCTACTCGTACTTCCGATCACGCAAACGTATGCGTAGATTTTCTAAGGCTACGGTTAACGGTGCATCCACAATTCACTAATAAGAGTAGCCTTGAGTTTTTCTTTCCTTAATGTTGTGCAATCAATTTGCAGACCATAGACAAGGTGACAAAAAATAAGTCGAAAATGTAGAATAAAATGGTTCTATATTTAATTCTCAAAAACACACATCGTGAAAACTTTTTTAAAAATTGGACACCAAGTACAGTCTTTTCTCGATTTATGTCGCAAATACCTGGCTGATAAAAGTCGCAGAAAACTCTATCTCCACTACCGAGCGGTATACCCCGTGAGAGGCCCCTAAGCTCGAGAGGCAAGTAGAGAGCCCCTATCCGATATATGTCCCTGGCGAGATCCGTATTGTGGATATACAATATATATCTCAACATATATTGAGTAAACACTGTATTGTCTGTTATAATTATATGTGACTGTTAGTATGATTTCTATCTATACTATTAGTAGGATGAGGTGCCCAATTACTGTGGGGGTGTCAATTACTATGAATATATTAATTATACTAATTTTTAAAGCATAATGAACATTAAAAAAGAGATATATCAAAGAGATTGTAGACGACTGTATTGTTACAGCGGAGGCACTATATATTATTTCTGGAAAATCTATTCTAAAATAAAACAACATAAAATAAAAGTACTCGAATGAAAACATAATATCAGTAACACAAATACAAAACCAATACCAAAGTAACAATATTTTTGTAAAATAAATTTAATGACTTCGTAAAGTATTAAATACATGAAGGCCAATTCATTCGTAAAAAGATAAAATACAAAACTAGAATATACATACGAGTTATATATTCCTGTATGAAAAGAATTTTCAATAAATAAACATAAGTCATGTCTTCTCTGAAATTGAGATACAGAATTTTTAAGGATGCTGGGTGATGTTAAGTGACAGTCAATGATATAAAATTCAATTAACGACGAAGCGCTGAAATTCCGTCAGTAGTATAAAATGCGATATCCCAGACAGAGTATTCTAAAATGCAGTCAATCAATACCAATATCTACGAATAGTATCGCATTTAGTGTACACAAGACTGTCTACAGGACCGTGACAAAATTAACGAGTCAGAAGTCTTGTTATCTCTGATTCGAAATCATTAAACAATATTGAGAACTTCCGACAAGCTGATAACAAACTAAAACACCAAGATTTTAGTTTGCCGTTAGTTAGTGTAAGATATTTATAATTTAAAAATAAAAAAATGCATGCATATAGATACCTACAGATGTTATAATAATAATGTTATAGTAGCAACTGCGCAATTATATATAATTTATAAGTAACAACCACAGAATGTTTAATATTTTTTAAAATTATAATTTTAATTAGAACAACATATTAAATGTCTTATCTGTTCAGATTCATTTTATTACAAAACATTTCAATACTTTACCTTGTAATTGTGCTGTGCTCACCATAGCCTGAAATATGGTGGGTCAGGGAGTTCAAAGTGTTCATTTAGGGACTGCACATCTGGCAAAGCCAGTGTGTGTGGGTTTATTATTTCGAAGCTGATGGTTCACCAAATGTTCGTGTCACAAACTATGTCGGAGAAGTCTCAGTACTCATTTTAAGAAACTGGTTTGTCCATATCGTACATTTATAAACAAGTCAATAAAACAGAAAATTGAAACTCCAATACGAAATGTCGAGTAGACGTTTACATTCATCCACATCCGCTGTGAATTCTTCACTGATAAGCGATTGAAGGAACAGATGTAGGTATATTTGGATTATCTCGCAATATAAATTAGTTTATTTACGGAACATAAAATCCTGGATTATACCCTATACGAATTCAGAGAACTACAGTGGATCCGAAGAATATCTGAACACTAAATTTGTGATTTGCGAATAATAATTTGGTAAATAATGGTACCAATTAAAGCGTCTTCAAAAACATTCAAATCTTTTCCTTTAGTGAATGATTCAATGACAGATTTAAAGATTGAAGCCCTCCCTTTGCAACGATGTAAAAAAACTTCGTTTTATTAAGCTTTGAATGAAATATGTACTGCCAAATTTACAGTAATACAAGGCACACGATGAGAGCTTTGCATGGTTGATCTTATTCCTCATTGTTATTCTATAAAACATTGAGGAAAAATCCTACAACAATTTTGAAGAGGTTGTTACAAAGGGGTTCTCCAAATTTCCAATATGTGGTGGATTTAATTACCACAAAAATTTTCCAATGTTTTTACAGAAGAATTTATTGATAGCGTTATTTAGGAAAAATGTATCTCCAGTTTCCCACTCGCTAAATTATGCGAAAATATCGTAGAAGGAAATGATCAATGTTCATTGAGTCCTTCATTCATTCAGTTCATCGAGAACCTTTAAAAAGGGTCTAAACTTATTTCTGTAGTATTGTTTTTACGAAATTACCACGAGTTAAATATTGACAATTTTTCCAGTAACGGAAATTTAGTGTTTAAATACTGTATTCGTCCAATGTATACTGAAAAATAATGTGGAAACACTGACTTATCCATGTGTCAATAATTTTTATAAATTCGAGGAATTATCTAGTAACAAGGAACCATTCTTTAGCTGGTAATATAAAAAATGATGATACGTTCGGGATATGTATTGCATATGTAGATTATGTATTACGCCAGATGCTGTGCACATTTGTCTCAATTGAGACAAAACGCGTGTCGCGAGTAGCTACAAAAGTGCGCGCTGCGTGAAAGAGAAGTTGGAAGGGGAAGCAAGCGTTTGAGTGGCCCCAACCGTGCCCAGCACTGCCTTATGGATAATAGCACCATAGTGGGGATAGCCGATTTCACGTCATCGACTTGAAGTACGGTAACCACTGATATATATATTCTATGGATACGAGATTCCCATAAGCCAGCCGTACAGCGGTTGAAACGAATTGAAACTGGCTTTACATACAAGCGCCGCAAGTTAGACACCGGTGTACTAACGGAACTAGCGCGAAGTTTGAAATATTAAATTTACAAGGGAGACGTATTAATATAGCAGAATAATACGAACTACTTGTATGAACGTTGAAATTAAAAAAAAAAACTGGTTGCAAAAAATGATATTCATGAAAATAGTGAAATAAATATA
>JAQQRP010000376.1:0-11828 GCA_028454245.1 Halictus quadricinctus
GTAGTACCTCATGAGTAAATTAATATATAAATAATAAATTAAGTAGATTAAATAAATAGGAATATGGGTATATAATAAAACCACACTCTATTATAAAATATGAAATAGAATTTATATTTGAATAGCTTCTCTAGAAGCACGTTGTGAGACACGTCTTTACATTTCGAAAGAAACGTTACGAATGAAACACAAGATATCGAAACAGAGGAGCAACAGTCCAATATGAGGAGCAACTGAAGATCGAGGGTCCCATGCCGGGGACAACATATAATGTATATTAACTGTAGATACAATGTATGCATACACAGGTCAAGAGCCGGTTCAATCGATCCTACCTTCTAAAGAAATAATAGATTAATTTTGTTCTACATTTATGAAATAAATTCCAACAATAAATTTGTTTTTACATTTAGAAAATCTCTATACAGATTTACATACACAGGTGCACTGTATGTTTATATGAAAAAGAGTAATCTGAATTAGCCTATACTAAAACAATATGTTTCCTTTTTTTTTAATTATCTAAAATAAAATAACACAAACGCCCATAAAACACCAGAAAATGTGAAAAAATGCTATTAAGTTTTGAAATTCATAATGTGTTCAATAGACACTACTGCTCTTTACTTCAGTGAGTCGTTAAACGTTATATCGTCTAATTATACGTAATGGTCATAGTATGCAGTACGTAATTAATGTTTTTACAGATATTGTTTTACATTATTGTGATACTGATTATACGTTTTTGTAGATCTTGCGTGTCATTTCATGAGAATAACAGAGCCTAAAGTGATTTTCGCAAATGAGAAATCGGTGAGGATTATTCTGGATGCAGCGAAAATCGAAGATTTGGGGGCGAAGGTCGTCACATTCGGCGAATGTCCGGGCACTGCATCCTTCTCGGATGTTCTACAAGGTCATAGTAAATCCGAGGTGGCTAGCTTCCGATGTCAGATAATCAACGACCTCAATGATACAGTGTTTATACTGTTCTCTTCCGGTACTACGGGTTCACCGAAGGGCGTGGAAATAACTCATAAAACGCTCCTCGAGACATTAGAAACTTCAAAACAGACACTGATCAAGGATACCCCATTGTGGTTCAGTCCTTTGTGTTGGATTAGTGGATTGTATCTCAACTTCATATGTATCGTAAGAAATCTCACGATAATAATCCCCGGGGGATTCCAGCCGCAGAGAGCGTGCGAAATTTTGGAAAAATACAAGGTGCTTGATTCATTAAATAAGTGTCTAGAAGAAGGCTGTATATTAGAAATTTTCCAAAATGGATTTTTACGTGTAATGAGTGCCAATGTGAAGTACGAATTATTTCGGCGAAGCTGTTAGTACTCAACAATGGCACTGGTGATTTTATGTTATAATTACAGTAGTATTTCCGTAACTGTCATATCGTCGGATCTGCCGAGCGACAATTCTAGTAGAGGTGCTATATTCTTTGAAGTGTGCCGAACATAGACAAGGATAGTGATTGAAAAAGAAAGAGGGGCTGAGATTCGACGCTTCGACTCCCTGCTTCTCTTTCTTTTCCGATCGACATCCTCTTTCATGCCCGAAAGTTTAATCTCTTATTACACGAGTAATTATGATCACAACTACAGTGGTTACTCGATCAATGTCGACAACACGGGTCTGGCGGGGGACATATATCGGATAGGAGACACTATTCTTTGATTCCCGCCGAATATATTGTAGAAAAGGACAGCGAAGGTCTAGAGGCCTCGGTTGTCCAGGAATACTGCTGGAATCGTAAATGTTTCCTACTCGATGCATGTCCAAAATACAGGTAACACGAGTCTGCCCGGGACAAGAGAAGTCTGGGAGAATATCATTCTTTTATACACTGCCAAACGTAGAAAAGGATAGCGAAACTCGAGAGACCGTAACATAATACTCGAGGTGTAACATAATACGGGTCGGGAATATCGGTGTGAGACCAGGAGATCACTGCTAATCCAATAACAAAACTTCTTTATTTTTCATTATTTTTTTTTTTGTAGGTTTTTCACCAACATATTCGTGGTATTTTTCTAATGAAAATAATACCAAATATGATATAATATATGATATATAATATATAATATATGATATTATGATATGATTCCGATGATATTTACTTGTGTAATGGGGATAGTTATGGAACTTTTATCTGTTAATCTTTTGGGACATACATGGAGTAACCACTGCATACAGTGAATTCTCGCCATAAGTCAGTTGCGCGGTTCTGGCAACTGACAACTAGACGAAATCTGAAGTTCTCGCCGAACGTTGCATTTGAAATACACAGTGCATGCTGAAAACCCAAGAGTCACTATCCATCTCTAAGTCATAAACCTATGACTACTGATGGATAGTGACAAGAAGGCTGAGAAAATGTCTTTCTCCGATACAATGTTGCACGTAGAAACGGACAGCGAAGCTCGAGAGTTCCAATGACCACCAACCGCGAAGCTGGTATTGACTTACAACGGGAATTCACTGTATCGTGTTTGATGTCGTTTTAAATAGCAAAACGAGATGAATACGATGGTAAAAATTTCATTTAAAAAAATATCAAAATTAGAAACGTTGCAATCTTTTACTTCGCTTGCATTAGTGTGAGTCTCGCCTATAGATATATAGATATATATCCATATACAAAAATCAATAATGAATGTTAGCCGACGTGACGGGCACGTCGTTCATTTGTTTCTGCGACAGATGCCTATAGAGATGTCCTAGGCGTTTTTTAACAAAAGCATCTCGGCGCAACGCGTTTGTTTTTTTTTATGTAACGATTCACTCTCAGTTCGAATCCGGCAGCACACGGGAGAACACGGATAAAATAAAGTATTTGCATTTTATTCACGTGTATACCTGCTTCCTAAAACCAACATCGCCGATACTCAACCCCTCGCTGGCTTGGTCGTCAAGCGTGTTTACAGCTTTACTGGGTCCTAGGAAGATTGCCCCAGTGGTGGGGATAAAATTTTTACAGTTACGATAGAGACTTTGTCGACAGTTACAGAGATAATACTGTAGAATGTTATACTGTCCAATTCTTTTACTGCTGCATCGAGTAACGTATTCTATTTATATCTTCGTGTAAACTACACGAAACATGACATACGCTTTTCTACTGGACACTTATTCAATTATTGTTTTAGTATTTCAGCAGGACTTCTATTATGCCAAAACTTCATTTGTCTGAATGTTCGAGTCATTTTGCTATTTGAACGTACTATCTACCAGGGATCAAAAGAATTCGGAACCTTTCTAATCGGTTTTATTTAAAACGTAGATCGTGGAATTTAAAAAAAAAATGTTCTCACACTTTAAGTGCCGCTTAATTTCATCGTATTAACTGATTTCTAATTTATTAATTATTGTGCCATAGGTTTCGTGGTTAATGATGTGCACCAGTATGTGCAGTCGATTTATTAGGTACGAGGGCTTGTCAAACTATGATCTTTCAAACCTAAAAGTCCTCATGATTAGTGGTGTTACTTTGAAACAAGAATCTCATGATGCGCTCAAGAAATATTTTCCACATACAGAAGTGATACAAGTTTATGGTAAGCATTGCATACAATACTTATATTGCAATGTATGCACATGTACAGTGCGATCCAGTTAAATATTTCACCTAAATTACATGTAAACTACTTCCTCTGCCCCATAATAATAGTAGCAGTTGATGAATTTAATTTGTCCCATACTAAGAGAAGCAAAAGAAAATAAATATAGAACGCAACATTTATTATCAAAAAACTAGATTAAATTAAACAATAAATTAAAAATATTACTCCTAATTTTTATTTTGAGTGTTCAGATAGTTTCTGGATTTTTCAATAATTTCGTTGCTGCATTTTAAACTTATAGGTAGGATCCCTTGGCTGCGAAGCTTTGCTTTCTCTATATACGTGACCTTAAAATTATTGGAATCCTCGTTCTTCAAACTCTCTTTTTTCATGTTACTTTTACAATGATATTCAACTGAAATAAATCAATTGATTTCGATCAGCGGATGGAATTAGAAAAATAGTTAAAATTCGTAATAATTAGGTTAACCTAAAAATTGAAAGATGTGTCAAAACAAATAGCAGACGTCATGAAACATTGATTTTGATTGAAGGCTTCGCAATTTTGCGCTACAACATAACTTACAGCTGCATGCGCCAATAATTCCCGTTTAAATATTCTCTTGCTACCTGGTAGAGGCCCCTCTAATGCCTGCTTCTCCCACCAACCTCTTTCTTATGCAGCGTCTTTTTTTTGCGTCGATTTTTATGCACTTTCGTCCGAAACCATAAAACTTTCGGTTCAACCATTTTCTTCATAGGTTACAAGTAATGTAGATGGCAGACTTAGCTGAATCACCTTATAGGTATTTACAAAAACGGTATTTCTCATGTGAATTCGAAGTTTTAGAATGTTTCGTGAATAGCAATATTTTGATTGGAAGTGCATTCAAACGGACATCTTTCAATCGACGCTTTATGAACTCCAATAGATTGAAGCAAATCGTGTAAAAAGTGATTTGGGTTTTTGTTTAGAACAAGTTAAATCAAGATCGTGTAAAAATGGAGTTGTTTAATAATAATTAAACTTTCGTTCTAGGTATGACAGAAACGTGCGGAATGGTTGCAGTACAATCGCTAGGTGGTACCAGCGGTTCTTGTGGAACAGTCTGCCCTAACTGTGAGATCAAGATCATTGATACCCTGACAGGGAAAACTCTAGGTCCATATCAGCAGGGTGAACTCTGTGTTAAAACAGCCAACGTGATGAAAGGATACTATAGAAATCCAGTAGCGACAATGAAAATCATACGTAAAGGCGGTGCGTACAAAAATATTGACTTTACTAATAGTGAAATCTGTCTGAAACTTGAATTATCATTGCACATTCCTATTAAATGGTACTACCCAGTAAGCAAAATGGCAGTAAATTGGACCAACGTTTGCACAACAAGACCACGGTTAGTCTTCCCATCTGTTTCCTCAACTAAGCGTAATATTGGAAGCAGAGCCTGCTAGCAGCAGATTTTTATCAGATGCCACCATCTAGCGACGATTTTAGTGACTCGCTAGTCAATCTGCAATTTCTACGCTTTTAATTTCCAAGGTATAGGGCGCTCATATAGAATTACAGTGAATCTGCGTTTTATGTCAGTAGCCCGGATCTTGTCGTCGTCGGAACACTATTCTTTGATGCAGTGCCGAACGTAGAAAAGGACCACCACTTACAATTCGACGCGGTCTATAAACTAGAGCTAGTACCTTTACCCGGGTATGTGAGATACCCGACCACCCGAGCACCCATAGGACATGAGGGTAGAGCAAAACTACCCAGGTATCTCATGAGACGAATACTTGAATAAAGCATACAGGGTGGCGCGGCGGCTCAGGAAATAATAGCTCTTGTAACCAGATGTAAGATCTCATGAAATACTCGAGTACCCGGGGACCCGAATTGCTAAACACGAATTGATTTCTACACATTAACAAAATCGACTATCAAGTAATGTTACACAAGTAAATATCGTCGGAATTATATCATATTTGGTATCATTTTCATTCGAAAAATACCACGCATATATTGGTGAAAGTCCCATAAAAAAATAATGAAACGTAAAGAAATTTTCTTATTGGATTAGTAGTGGTCTCCTGGTCTGATACCGACATATCCGACCCGTGTTATGTTCACATTTGTCGGCGGCATTGGCGACTCTCGAACTTCTTGAACCCTTACGGAGTATACCCCGCGGTGGTGAGGATAATTCCGCGACGGCTAACTCAGAAGTCTCGGCGACGTGTATCCCGGGTTCTCTGTATACAATTAAATGAGCTCTAAGTTTAAAGAGGACTACAAGCAACTATTTTAATTATAATACATTATAATAAATTAATTATAATTTAAATACATTTCTGTTTTTTCTATAAGGTAATGAAAAGTAGTCGCTTTTAGTGTACGCCCTCTACAGTGAAATCTCGTTGTATGTTAGTACCAACATTCTTTTTACTGACACTCATACGAAATCGGTGGTTCTCGCCGAGCGTCCCATTTGAAGTACACAGGGCACGCTGGAAACCTAAGAGTCATCCCGCCTGAAAGTCATAAGAAACCTATAACATACAAACGTGACTGACGTTCAAACGGAAGGAATATCCGTCTCCGATATAATGTTGCACGAAGAAGCGGACAGCGAAGCTCGAGAGCCGTCGTCGCCGAGGAATGTGCCACACATTGTCGGCTATATCGGTGTGAGACCAGAAGACCACTACTAATCCAATTACAAAACTTCTTTATTTTTCGTTATTTTTTTATGAAACTTTTACCAAGAGGCCTGCGCTCACGCAACCTTTGATCTGTGTCGGCGGCCGCGACTTTCCACGTCTTTTTCTTTCCCATACGCTGTCCTTCTCTGCGTTCGAAACTTTCATCGCTCGTTACACAAGTAAATATCACGGAATTATATCATATTTGGTTTCATTTTAATCAGAAAAATGCCACGAATATGTTGGTGAAAGTTTCATAAAAAAGTAACGAAAGATAAAGAAGTTTTGTAATTGGATTAATAGTGGTCTTCTTGTCTCACACCGATATAGCCGACAATGTTGTGGCCGAGACGGCTCTCGTGTGAGGTTTTCCACTGACTTGGAAAGGTAAGGTTGGCACTGGCATACAACGAGATTTCACTGTAGTCTGTAACTGAAATGGCAGGAGTTGCAGTTGCTATAATCGGCGCTAGATTGTGTAACAAATATTTAATGGTATGGGGGCGCTGTACCAACCGTACCGTACCATACCAACAGCAAACTTACTGCCTGCACTTCCAACAGACGTTGCTGATTTCTGCCATTGCGTGGGTTGGCTGACTGGGTAGTTGAATTCAGACACTTATGCAAAATTTTATGTTAATTTATATTTCCGCAGAGCAATTCAAAGAATTTAATCATTGAAACGCCTTCAAAAGCGGTTTCAGTAAATCTAGTTTTATGTCTAGATTAGTTTAGTATGTCTATTTATTATATTTTGTTTATTGTGACTTATTCTTCACAAAGAAGGTATCAGTACGCAATGACAATTCAAAGTTTTAAATCGTAATTAAAGTTTAAAAATGTGTGATAATTTAAAATGTTCAAAGCTTAACAAATCCAAGGGAAGAAGAGACAATACAGTTTATTGTTATGTCATCTTATCTGAATTACATGTATTACTTTGCAGCATGCATATGGCGTGCTAAGAATCATAGTGATATAAATCACATACATGGTGTTTCGAGTAAAATAATACTTTGCGTTTGTTGTTATTAAAAGGTCCATATATGCCATATATGCACAAAAGGTCCATATATCTATAAGTACAGAAAACTATAAAAAATGTCTGTATGAGAAAATTAATTAATTACGATTGACTTATACTGATACATTCTTAACATTTAGATTAGTACGGATAATATAGCGATTTTAGGTGAATGGGGATTGATTCTTTCAAAGACGAAAGTAAAAACAAGAATACAGTGAATTATCGTTGTATGACTGTTGAAATCAATGGAAAAACTCACACCACCGCGGTGAGTGGCCGAAAATCGAGAGCCGTCGCGGCCGCAACATTATCGGCTGTGTTGGTGTGAGACCAGAAGACCACTACTAATCCAATTACAAAACTTCCTTATTTTTCGTTATTTTTTTATGAAACGTTTACCAACATATTCGTGGTATTTTTCTGATTAAATTGGAGCCAAATATGATATAATTCCGACGATATTTACGTGTGCAATGAACGATTGAAGTCTTCCCATAACAATTACATTAACGGAAAACTAGTGTAAATGTGATCCGAATTATATCGCGTTTGGTATCATTTGAATCAGAATAATGCCACAAATATATTGGTGAAAGTCTCATAAACATGAAATTAATAATAAAGGAGTTAAATTTTTCATTTAAAGGCCTGCGTTCACGAGGCTTTCATCTGTGCCGGCGGCCGCGGAATTATATCATATTTGGTTTCGTTTTAATCATAAAAATACCACGAATATGTTGGTAAAAGTTTCATAAAAAAATAAGGAAAAATAAAGAAGTTTTGTAATTGGATTAGTAGTGGTCTTCTGGTTTTCACACCGATATAGCCGACAATGTTGGCACACTTCTCGGCGACGACGGCTCTCGAGCTTCGCTGTACGCTTCTCCGTACAACATTGTATCGGAGACGGACATTTTCGCAATCTTCTTGTCACTAGCGCTTAGTGGTCATAGGTTTCTTATGACTTGTAGACGGATACGTCTCTTAGGTTTCCAGCGTGCCTTGTGTATTTCAAATGCGACGCTCGGCGAGTATCTCCGATTTCGTATTGGTGTCAGTAAAAAAAACGGCGGGACTGACATACAACGAGAATTCACCGTATTTAATGACAGAGGAAAATAAAAAAAAAAGAAAATGATATATAATAAACTCGCTCGTTCATTATTTAGATTCTAAACTCGACCTCTCGCACGACTGCTCACACTCTCACGACTCACAACGCTCTGCCCTGCACCTCACTCCCCGAAAACGATCTCCACATGTACACACTCATTCATACGGATAACATTGACTCGCATTCCTTAAGATCTACAGTTCTTTAGGATGTGGCGATAGATAATGAAAGTCACAACGTGAACTGGTATAAGACGATTTAATATACCAAGGTACTGGTGAGAAACGCTACAAAGTCACGCGGAATCGACAGGTCGGAAAACGTAACGCGATGTGTCTGTCCGAACGTTCGTAGCTTTCTGCCTTTCTGTTTCCCGAGAGCGCTTTAATAATGTCCCCGAAAACCGTTAAAATAAGGGGAGGTTCTCCACCCCCACAAGGGCATGGAGAAAGTTTCCTCCACCGAAACAACTGCATCCGGAGACTTCACTCTTAAGGATACTGTAACGGTCGAGCCGAGGTTCTGGCAATCGTCACTTAAATGACCAGGCCCTCAACCCGATCTCCCATGGTACGCACTTGAGAAGGATGGAATTTCCGAGTCCGAAAATTCCTACGTTCCCACGCACCATGGTCGCTACAGTTCGTAGGATCCTCGAGACAAGGACCCCACAATAATGAGTACACTAACATTCATAAAAAATGGAAGTTTTTGTATGAATTCCTTGTTCAAAAATGTATTTTGTATTTAAGGAAAGCAGAATTGTTCATTATATCCTTCCGTTTCGTCATCAGAAAAAGCACCACGATTTCGTACATCTTCGGCGGTTTTAATTGAGTTAAAAAAAGGGGTGATAAATAGGTGGGATACACTTCAGTAGATATAGCAAATCACTGTTTTCCAAATTGTTCCAAGTGGTTCGTTCTATTAGTTTAATGACAAAAGAACGCTATTTGTAAATAAATGATGCCTTTAAGATTCGAAAAACAATATCAACTCAAATTTTCAGAATTTGGACTTACACCACTATGATTATCTGTCTTTGTTGTGAAGTATGTTTCACGTGACATCTCGACATCCTGAAAATGAAAAGCTTTATAAGATTATTTTAACTTTAATTCTAGGTTGGCTGCACTCGGGCGATTTGGCTTACTATAATGACAAGGGGGAGTTGTTCATCGTCGATAGAATGAAAGAGATAATTAAGTATAGGGGATACCAAATAGCACCAACCGAAATCGAGAATGTTTTGCAAACACATCCGGCGGTTTTCGAAGTTGGAGTCGTCAGTATGCCGCATCCTACAGACGACGAACATCCCATTGCTTTTGTCACCAAGGCGTCAGATAAAGAAGTATAATTACCTGCTATAACCATATTAATTATCTAGTTACACACTAACCGACATTACTATAAACGCAACAAATCACGCTGATAGATAAAATCATATGTAGATAGGGGTGACTTCAATTTCAGCGTATTGTCACGTCGCTCATTTTTCCGGACCTCCAACGGGAGTCGGAACCGGTGGCGACACCGGGTACAGTCTTTTTTCGATATATATCTCAAATATCTGGCCTATAATTGTCACAGAACTATCCCCACTGTGAGGGGCCAAGAAGCTCGAGAGCCACCGCCATAATACGGGTCGGATATGTCGGTGTCAGATCAGAAGACCTGTACTAATCCAATAAGAAACTTCTTTATTTTTCATTATTTTTTTATGGGACTTTCACCAACATATTCGTGGAATTCTTCTAATGAAAATGATACCATATATGAAATAATGAAAATATTGGAAATGATATGATATAATTCCGATGATAATTACTTGTGTAATGAACGATTAAAGTTTTGGACGCAAAGAAGGACAGTGTATGGGAAAGAAAGAGACGCGGAAAGTCGAAGCGTTCGGGAAAGATGAAAGACTGGCGTGAGCTCAGACCTTTAAATCCAAACTTAAACTTTTTTTATTGTGAATTATTTTTTTACGAGACTTTCGCCAATATATTTGTGGAATTTTTCTGATTAAAATGATACCAAACACGATACAATTCGGATCATATTTATACTAATTTTCTGTCAATATGTATAATTGCAATGGGAAGTAACTTCCATCGTTCATTACACAAGTATTACACAAGGTTTTTATTATGCTTTTATTCAGATATGTACACTTTTTAAGTTTGATTGCTCATAAATATAGTTTTTATCTACTGGTAGACTAGGACGCTCGGCATAAATTTTTTATTGATGATTAACGTGATACCTGTCTTTTAGTTTATCGAAAGTCAAGAATTCCAGTGTGGTTTTCTTTTACATACATCTTTTATGATTTAGGTATTTATTTACAAGGTATTTGTCGTGATTAGTGTAATTTTCAGGTGACCGCAGAAGAATTGATATTGATCGTGGAGAACAAATTTCCGGATGCTTATAAACTACGGGGAGGTGTGCAGTTTGTACCAACACTTCCTCATACTTCTTCTGGCAAGATATCAAGGAAAGACCTAAAGGCTATGGCAAAGTCTGAGGCAGTTCAGTAAATGTTTACATATTGTTTTTACAAAAAGGACTAGTAACTAAATGACCACGCCCTGTTACTTTTTGTAGAAATCAAATTATTTTTATATGCACTCGGTGCATCTAAACTGTATAACAGAAAAGGTGTTACATAATGTATTTTTAATTTTTGTCTGTGGCAATGACAGACTTTATGTACATAATAATTTAAGAATACTTGATAAAATAGATGTGGATAAACACTATGTGTATTTACGTTTAATACTCTTATTACTACACTGAGCATTTTATGCGTTTATGACAAAAATGAGTGAGCAAAATAAGGAATAGCAAAAACATCAGAAAAATTTTAAAATACCGTCATATTGTTAACATTAACTTATTAAGATTGTTTAGACACGGTCCAGAGAACCAATCGTGACGTGGCGGTTTGCATGATAGTATAAAGGCTCGTACAGATCTGAACATTTCGACGAACATTGCGCCGAATAGCGAACGAAACGCAAAATCGACATTCATTTCGGCGATCCGACGGCGCGATTTTGCGTTTCGGTCGCTGTTCGGCGCAATGTTCGTCGAAATGTTCAGGTTTGTGCGAGGCTTACCCGTTTGCGTTCGTGCGCGCGGTCGATCCATCACTTGTCGGTTTTTCGACATACATCAAAAGCCTCGTACAAACCTGAACATTTCGACGAACATTGCGCCGAACGGCGCGCTGAACAGCGACCGAAACGCAAGATCGCGCCGTTCGGTTCTCCGAAATGACTGTCGATTTTGCGTTTCGTTCGCTGTTCGGCGCAATGTTTGTCGAAATGTTCAGGTAAGAGCTAAATGGCCCGACAGCCCGGAGCAGAAAATATGTTAGGAAGCCTGATAGGCCTGT
>JAQQRP010000378.1:0-10143 GCA_028454245.1 Halictus quadricinctus
AAACGGCGCAACTCTATGCCCATCGGAAAGTGGAAAGTTGCAAGAACTCCTAAGGGTCCCAGCGTACCCCAGTGACGGTCGTTAGAAGCTTACAAGGTATCGATTAGCATGCTTCCTCTCGGAATCGCGTTAGCCGATCGATCGTCGAGAAAAAACCGACGAAGAGAAAGAAAGAACAACACGGTGTTCATTAACGAAGAGTCTCCGTTAATCGAGCAACTTTTCTCGTTTGCTCTTCCCAATTCGACTCAACAAACTGCCGTTTAATGCAATTACCCTCTCTCCATCCGCGGGACACACTAATCGAATAAATCCCCACCTTCTTCTTCGACTAATACACCGACGATAATAAGTGTCTTCATTGTCGGAGGGGGTGCTGTGTGCGACGCGTGCTTCCCCGCGTTCACGAGGATGAGTAATACTGTACAGCAATCCGTATAGATCCCTTCGAGATCTGTCCCGAGGCTTTTTTCGTCGCCGAAGAACGGAGACCGATTCCGGACACGTCCCGGATCCCGTTGACAAATCATGGACAGGCCCAAAGGGTCGTGGCTTCTTTCGACGATAATAATTCTTTGCCGCGCAAAAAAGATCGGACAAATATTCGAGAGGGAAGAGACGTGGAAAGGACGCGCGGCGCCGCGACGCAGTTTGCATTTTTCAACGTCGAAACTTCCGCGCCACGCGGTTCCCGTGGGACGCACCGTGTCACAGAATCGAACAGAGGAAATAGGGACAAGGTGGAGAGACTGCGTCCCTCGGCGATAGCTCCGGCAATCCTAATGCCCGCAAACACTGCGAAATTGTTGATCGCCCGAACATAAGTCAGAGGTCTCCGCTTTGTCAAAGATGCCCGGATTATGAACGCAGAGCAATTTGTTTCGGAGCGGAAGCTAGGTCCGTCAGGGAGCCCCCTGTAACCTCTTTTGCAAAATGCTTCATCTCCCACTCCGCATGCCTATTGTAGCCCTATTGCATCCCCTATTATAATTGTGACACTATTGATGAATTCAACGAGAATCAATCAAAAAATTCAGAAAAAGGAGCCAAATAAGAAGTTGAAGTTAGTCAGTGGTAAAAGTTGGTAGGTTATACTAATCTCTCTTAATCTATTTCCTGTCTGAAATTGTAGCTTCCCGTAAAGTCCACAATCTAATAATAGCTACGAATTGAAATTAGACCCTGAGGTAAATAACAAAACGGGAAAACGCGGTTGTTTGTCAAGGATAATGCACAAAATATGCGAAGAATCGACCAAAACGTGTTGTAAACATTTGAATAAACAGGTTCTTGTTGTTCCAACAAAGTAACGTAAAATAGTCACACTTTCGACGTGTTACGGATCCAGTATTGACGCAATAACTGCACGAAATAGTGAAGAATCGCGAGAAGGAATATTCAAACACCTGAGCTACTGGCGCAAGCAGTGACGCGGAGGAATTTAAAGGGGGTGCGGGGATGGTGGACGCGTGAACGTCGATATTCCGCGCGAAGTCACCCCGAAGGGGCGTCGTGTATGGACAGCCGGAACGAGGGGGTGGTTCTGCATAAATTCGGGGACTGCAATTGGCGGCCGAATACTTTTACAATTCAAATTATGGAAATCCCGCGGGTGTACGTACCTAGCGGACGTCGTTGCTGCGTGGCGCGTGTACGTCGAACACGAGCGGATTTATTTCTCAGAGAGAGAGCCGACCACCCCCTGGAACCTCCCCGATTGTAGCCGTTCACCTCTATCGACGCGTGCTCGTTCCCTCTTTTATTTCTCTCCCTTTCTCTCCTTTTCTCCGTTGGTCGATCGGTAGACAAAAAGAAAGGAAAAAAGAAGCGCACCCTTGGACAAAAAAAGAAAGGGAAGCGCGGCGCAGTGGCGGCGCACGATAAACGGATATCGCGATCGCCGATTCTAATTCTATAATTCCGTGCTTAAGCCGGGTCCGCAGACCCGGAGGGCCGGGTCTAGGGACTCGCTATATGCGACGGGGACCGCGTACAACGGTTTTATCTAAATCCGTGTCACGCGCCTCGGTTCATCCCCTTTAATGCCCGACGGAGGCTGCTACGGTGACCGGCTGCCGGAGCAACGCGGAAAACCGGAGCGGATTTCTACGCTCCGCGGTTCCATGCGTTCCGGGACCTCTCGTTACGTTTCGTCGTTGGCTCGAGCACTCTTTCGCTAGAGAAATTCCTCGGCTCTCAAGACGAAACGATCGGAGGACTGCAAATTTCGATTCCTATATTTATGAAAAGAAGAAACTCCCTCCTAGACGTGGAAATAACATTTTCCCGCTGAGAGATAAGCGGTTGATCGTTCTGCTTCAAGGGCTCAGACAAAAAGAGTTCACTGATAACAAGTAGACTGGGCCTGGGATAGTCACGTGACTTTTTAATTAATAATTTCCATCCACAGCCTTCGCACACAGACTTAAGATCCGTCTTGGTCTTGATCCGACGGGTCTTAAGGGGGCCGGCATGGTTTGAAATCCATATACGTATGCAAGGGTCAAAATATAGACACACTGCCGCTTCAATATCGCAATGAGCAGTTTAGAAGTGGTCAATTTTGTTTCCTAAAAGTCCAATCTACGTCTGTATGGAGCCCAAATTGCGAATTTCTACCTCATCGTGGAGTAATTTGTAATATTCGGCAGAAAACTCGCTTTCCGAAGCAAGTATGACGTCACAAGATGGCTGCCGCTGAGAGATTCTCTTAATTTCGAGAAATTTAGTGTTCGTATCGAAAAAAAGGCTCTATACAGACGTAGCAAAGACATGTACAAACATGGTGGTATGCATTTTTAATTGATTACCCACTTATTTAAGACGTAAAATGTCTAGAAAAAAGGCACAGCGTAACATAGCGTGACAGTCAAGGCCAAATGCCTGCCAGCCCCCTTAAGTTGTGACTAAATTTGTCACATTTTTTGCTTTGTATTATTAATTTGTAATAAATAAAGCCAAGTTTTTGGCTTTATTTCGCCGAGAATCAAGACAAAATATAACTCAATTTGTAGCTGGAGATATTTTCTAGCGCTCGGTGCTCTCGATTTCATCCAGAAAACTCAACCAATGGCATAAAAATGCTTCGATTCCATGGCATGCACATCGTCAATTTTTCGCCCACTTCTAACGCTTATGTTACCAAATGTCTGCATACTCTCGTCAGCCCACGACCAGCGTGCGCTAGATTGAACCTTCCTCTTTCAAATGAGCCCTTTACAAGCCCTTTACTCTTTCATATGAGCACTTTAAAATATTCTTATATAAGGACGAAAACTTGAGGCACGTAAAACCATTTTTTGACGGTAATGTAGTCACTCTACCTTATCGCGAATCTACAAAGGCCGGGCCTTTAAGTAGTTAATGAGTAGACTGCGGATTTTATGAATTCATAACAAAAATTAGTAGATCTAATACCAAATAATAAAAGTGGATAAGGAATTTGACCCTTTACGCTCCCTTTTATTTCATAACGTGCTGAAACATTGTATAACTCAATTGTATTCCCATATGTAGCGTTTACAGCCTATATAGAACAGCTGAGAGATACTGCTATTGTCACATACCATAAAATCATGGCATTACTCATGACTGTAAATCAGTAAAATACATGTAACTATTGGCGCAAAATTTAATATAGAGTCTGGCTCGACATAGGACTGCAAAGGGTTCAAAGTACTATTGCGTTATTTCCAACCCATTAAAATGATTAAAAAAGAAGCCCATTTCCGCCACAATTCACATCGAGCTCTATAACCACCTCTCTTATACTATGTTTTCTGTATCCGCGTAATTAGCCGCCGGAAAACATTTTTTATTACCCAATTAGCAGCAAGCAGCTAGCCAACTATGTCCAGAGACTGTCGCCGTTAATCCCCCAGCATTATCGATAATTTCGTAATCCGACGATAATTTCCGAAAAACCGTGCTGGCGAATATTTTTGCAAGCGTTACAGTTTTTATCCTCGGGGACAAATGGCATTGGCGTAAATCAGGCTGGGTAATTTCGGGCCGTCGCGTCCTGTCCATTCTCGGCACGGGCTTAACGCGGGAATTAAATTAAAAATGGATCAAGAGATCGGGCGTGGCGCGCAGCTCGGCACCGCTTCGCACCGCTCTGCTCTGTTCCGCTCTGCTCTGCGCTCTGGTATCGAACACAGGACGTCCTGCTAAATAATACCACGGGATTCCAGAAATTGAATTCTCGCGGGGCCGGTCGAGGGGGTGAGAATGACGGCCGCTAATTTTCACGAAAAAAATCCGGCGCCGGGCCTAGTAGGCGAACGCTTTTACATTAATTCCTGGGGGCGCGCTCTCTCGCGAGCGAAGCGAACGGGTACAGCTTTAAAAGCATCGGCTAAAATCAATACCGCCTCCGCGGAATGGCCTTTTAATCAAGCCAGAAACCGTAATCGCGGCATCTTTCTTTTTATTTCGTTCTTTTCTTTTCTCCCCCTCCCCATTCACTCTCTCGCTCTCTCTCTCTTTCTCTACGACTTTTTTCCACCCTTTTCCCGGCTCGTAATACTCCAGCTTACGGTGCACCGGATCCTTTCCACGAACACGCGATCCGCCGGGGTATTTAAAATTGAAATTTATGTGGCCGGTGTTCACGGCCGTTCCACGTGGCGAAGGAAAAAGAAGAACACCCGGATGGTGCCCTGCCCCCTAGTCGTAGCCGAGGAAAAATGATCTTACGCGTGACGAAGACCTGACGATGAATGAATGATGAATGCGGCCTGTGCGCATAGATTGCCTAGAATACGTGCATTACGAGACCGACGAAATGCCTCGAGACTTTAAAAGCGTGTACTTGAAGGGACTGTTCCCTTTGGTACGGTACATTTAATCCTTTTTTATTACTTAACACTGTGATACACGCACAGCTGTTTCGAAATCAGTAAACACGTGAGTTCTTGCTGATCAACCTTAACTGGCGACGGCGAGTTAATTCAGAAATTATTCATTTTCTTTTTCTTTTCAACATATTGACTGCTATATTGATTTTGAGTGACACAATTCTTCGTCTACCTTTCGAAATTAATTTTGTTCAGGATGTCGCTGCCTGAACCGAGCTTCGCTAGGATTTATGCGGCCCAAAAGAGTGCAAGAAGTAATTTTTGCTTCAACTTCTACAGCTTTACGTTCTAACGACTGAATTGTTTCAATTTTACCACATTAGAATCAAAATTACACGAGTTCACTGCGGAGTTTAATTTTAAAAATCCCTCACGGGGCGCGGAATTAAAATCAAGCAATGACGAACATACACGTCGAACACAGGCCGAATGCAGCTATTACAAATTTCCCAAAAAAATTGAAGCAAAATGAGAAAGAATTACATTTTTATTCGATAAGAAATTAACAATTCATTAGCGTTAATCGCACCGCAATAGAGTTTTGAATTGACGTGTATACACGTCGAACGCAGTTCACTGTTTAACAATTTGACTGCCAAACTAGAAATCTGAAAAATTCCATAAAATCAAAGTAAGTTATTTGATGAAATAAAAATTGAAAAAAATTAAATGTATGATCTCGAGTAGTCCTCCAACTTTCTTGCATTTTACAGAGCCTAATCAAATTTGGTAGAATTAATATATTAACGTAAAAATTTATTTCAGAACCTGGACAAATAATTCCGTCACCCACATATGGGTGACGTGGTATTCAACGTGTTAAAAATGCACGGGTCTGAAAATTATTACAAAAATGAGACGTCATCTTACGGCTAGGATGCAACAGGATGCAGCATGCATAAAAATCCTCATTCTGGACGGATAATTGGAGAGGGAGACGAGGCCGGGTGTCAGCGGCCGGTTTCGCCGCACAAGGGGATGGTAATCGCGTGCGACGCGACGGTCAGAGACGATAACAATGAGTCTCGAATTCCTATTCCGTGTGCTTGCTCACCACTACGGAATAGCGGTCTCCTCCTTCCCCCTGGGACAGGTGAGGAGTCTGCGAGGAATAGTGGCGACGAGCATAAACGTAAGCCGCACACGTGTGCACGCGCGGAAGACCCGCGGCGCGGCGCGCCGGAGCGTAACCCGTCGATGCACATAATGAGCCGGCGTCCACCGGGCAGAACGAGTTAATTAATCCTCCAGAGACGAGCGGACACACGCTGCATGCGTCGCTCGATAATTACCCGCGCAAGTGCGCTCACACTCGCAGAACGTCAAGTTCCTATTGCATCGCGCGCGATTTCCTCGAGCCGGTCGGGTCGGCCACCTGGCGCACACGGTTCGCCGGCGATCGAGACCTAGACACGTCGAATCGATTCCCGTGTCGATTCCCCATTGTCGACGACACCGGCCCACCTTCTCCGCCAGAGAAAAAGCGAGAATTCTATCGGGAAAATTTTATTTTAACGTCGCACCGGCCGAGACCCTTCCGAAATCCGTAACCCGTCCGTGATCTCTTCCGTTTTTTCACGCTCCTCGAAGGGTATCGATTGCGAATTACGAGAGTTTGCTACTTCCGTCCTCTACGATCCCGAACGAATCTGTAGGACCGACTCTTTCGGCTTCCTTTTTCGAACACGGAATTAATATTTTCAGGGGAGAAGTGAATCTGTGCGAAATTGAAAGTACAGGGGATATCGGCTGTGAGAAACGGAAACCGTGTGGATATTTATTTCGGCTATTAAAAGTTTTAATAAGTGACGTATAATGCGGTCGTTTAGCAAAGTTTTACTCAGTTCTAAACTGCGCTCCTACTCGAACTTCCTCTAATTTCTTCCATTGCAAGAAAACTCACGTTTCCGAGTACTTAAGCTCGCTCTGCTTCACACAGAAGCGAATCGACTACAATGAAAGCCTACAATGCGTGTTTCCTGTCCATAGATGTTTCCAGCCACTTTCTAGGTTCAACACTTAGGGGATCGGTGACCGATGATGCGTGAAATCAAGCCTAGCTAATCGAGATTAGCCTGAGCACCGTGCTACGACCAAAGCAACCCCTATTACAGGTGAAAAGGAAACAGTAAAAGGCTGTCATCAGCATGAGTCTACTAAACAGAGGTCCCGGAGCGTGAAGAAAGTTTCACACTTGAGTACAGCTTCCTCTGCTGAAATATACCGCGGTGTTTTCTATCCGGTGCTAACAATATTTCGTCAAAATTACTAAAATAGCCGTGCCAGTCAAACGCGAGGCGACAATTCAACCGCTTAACCCCAGGCGGGCCAGGACGGGACAGTTAATTATAGCTGAGCAGAGAGTTAGAATCGAAGATAGTCAGACCGGAGAAGCCGATAATGAATCTGTACGTCTTCTTAAACGTGTTCTCGTCACTGTTGATTACCGGGAGGAGGCGATTCCCTATTTAGAGCGGTATCCGCTCCCCGCTGGTGGAGATCAGAAAGGCGAGAGACACGACGAGTAATTATCCTCGAAACGGAAACGCACCCTAATCCTTGGGCCCTTCCTGCGTTCGGTAGCTGGTGGTCCCGCGTGCACATTAACGGCATGTGTGCCGAGTGCGTGCGACGTGATTGATTTGCTCGGCGTGCGGTTAACTCGAATCAGACGACGAAGCGTCCACGCACACGCGACCCTGATCAGAGCTACTGTGCAGGACTTGGTACAGTATTATAGGAAAACAGAATTTAAGCTGCATACACAACATGATTTGTTTTACTTGTCAGTAAAGTTTTGTCAGTTTATGGGATAGGAGCACACTTACATACTACACACACATAAAAGTATTTATTAAAACGAAAACTCCAAATACACGATACGTGGGTGACGAGCGATCGATTCCCAATCGAAGATATCACACAGAGACAACAGACAGACGGTAGAGAGGACAACTCACACGAGTCGCGCGACGCTGCTCTGTCTTTGCCGTATGCCCTATAGGGGCAGCACGTATGCACGACTCACATCGTTACATTCTAACAAGTTTTAATTTGACTCCGTAGCTAGGTGACTGTTCTATTATCAGAATATTCACGTTCCACTGTTTAGTTTGGATAATCGAGGTTCTAATCTGGCGTGAATCAAACGAGTAAATATGATCAAAATTGTATAGTGTTTGGTGTCGTTTCTATCAGAAAACTGTCGAAAGTATGTTGGTAAGAGTTGATTAAAATATTGATTGAAAATTTTTCGATTCTTACTACAGGAGTTAACAAGGATATCTGACGGAAAATAAGTAGTGAATTGCTGTTATCGAGACGCGTCGGCTATCTAAACTGCTTTCATTTCCGGGCATGCATGGGTAAGCAAGGTTCTTCTGTAAGTGGAAATAGCTACTTTGTGCTTCGAGAAGAATATAGATTAGCATTCCGGAGCGGTGAATTCCTGAAGCGCTCTGGCAATCGTCAAGAACCACGCTCTCGACGAATGAACGTTCGTTTGCTTAGAAGAATTCTCGGTAGTTAGCTTCACAAAGGCCGAAGTTCGCAGAATGACTCGTGTGTTGGAAGGCCGGGACGATCTTATGCGTTATTAATCGTTTAAGGGAAGATGTAGACAAGAAAACATGGATTTCCGGACTGTTGAATGAATATTTCATGAATTAATGGACGCTCCGTAATTAAATGAGATACAAAAAAGATCTTACCTTAAGGAATGTGTACAATTACAGCGGCAAGGATAAAAAGTAGTAATAAAGAGCGCGTTCGTTAAGGCGGAGAAGCTCCGTTTGCGGAGTTTTTATATCTCCGATTATGGTTCTTGCGAACACATTTTTTTATTCATACTGTTCAACGATCCACCTTACATTGTTAGGAATAATATATGAGAATCCCAAGAACAATAAAGTAACAAAAAATACAACTATGCATGTATACATTTAACGTATACGATATTGTTAACCATATAGAAATATCGAGTGTTGATTAATTATCGACAAACAGGAGAAACGATAATTGCGGTAGTAGATAATGAAATCTAAAAGTGAAGAACAGTTTAGGTAAAAGGGGTTTAACCGATGGTGGGCAACTTTGCTTTCTATGTTGCCGATAACAGCTAACAACCGTTGCAGCACTGACGAGGTATAGGAGTAGACCAAACACCATATGAGCACAGACGAGGTATAAGAGACTCCTATGGGCAGTGGCATCGACGAGGTACTGGAAGACTGCCAGCAGAGAGGATAGTAGAGTGCTTACGCCCGGGATTTCAGCGTTCCCACTTTCGTGACATCGCCATTTTTAGCATGGTGCAGAACCGAGTAGCTTATAGCAGGGAACAGAACCGAGCAGCTTCTAGCGACAGTTTTACTCTCAAATACACACGCACCCTTAGATCTGAAAGTAGATTTTTTCTAATCAATTAACTTCTCTTTTATAATAATCATGTGGGAACTGATCTAGGCTACACGTTTCTCTCTGTCGTGGATGTGGGATCTAATCCAAGTTAAACGTGGGTGTTGGATCTGATCCAGGCTAAACGGTCTGCTCTAACTTGGGTATAGGATTTGATCCAGGCACAGACGAGGTACAGGAATAGACCAATCACCCAATGTATTTTTTGTGTCACATCCTACCGTATCGGTCGGAACTAATATTGTGGAACCAATATCACAGACGAGATGTAGGAGTACCCCAGTCACATTATACTGTTTCGTGTGGTACGATATGAAATACCGAGTAAAAATACCGAATAATAATCTTAATTAGAAATCTTACTGAGAATCGAGTATCTTGTTTACTTCGAAAAATCATGCATAAAAGTTACTTTGACATGCTTTAAGACATGCTCAAGACATGCTTTAAAAGTTACTCTGTATCTCGAGTACTATTAACCATTTTTACTAAAAAGATTAGGTGGTAAGATAGCCAAAAGGGTATTCGACAGCATCATTGGTAAGAGGAATTCTTACAATCGTTAAACCATCCATAGTTCAAAAGTTATTCTGTACCTTCAGTTCTATCATCTATCTTTACAAAAAAATTAGGTGACAAGATGGTCAAGGCCGTGCTTGTCGACATCATTGGCGAAAGGAATTGTTATAAACATTTATATTATAACAGGAGCTAAGGTTTATACAAACGGCGAGATGATAAATCAAGCGAGTCAAGGACGACGGGCAGCGGATTTGATATTTCGGAATTTGGGAAACGATGGCCTCGCGACAAGTATGACAACAGACGTAAACAAAAGGTTTACGTCTGCGTTCGTTCACCCGAGGCC
>JAQQRP010000379.1:0-11816 GCA_028454245.1 Halictus quadricinctus
CTCACCTCTCTTCACTTTCTCTAACCATAAACCTCTCCGCTCAACACACACACGTCAATCTCTGTCGCAACCGGAAACGGAAGTCCAACTTAAACTAACTTAATAACTAACTAACTAAACTTAACTTAACATTCATTGAGTCGCATTGGTGCGCGAGCTCATCGTCGAGTAAAGAAAATCTTTAAAAATGTCTATGTATAATATAAAATGTTATGGCATCCCACGCTACACGTTGTGCCTGTTCATTTTTGTCCGTTCGAGATCCCTCGTGTGCGCGAATAAAGTTGTGCAGGATGCATGTAGTCATTATTATATAATCGATGTTTTCCGGCTTCCCCTGTATCCGTCGATTATATATACGGAATTTTTCGGACAAAATGTCGAATGCATTTTCGACTGTTCGTCGAGCAATGGACAGGTGTTTATTAAAATTCATTCGGTCTTCGTGACCTTCCGCTAGCCTGTCCTTTTCAGAGGAAAGGCTTCATCGCCGACCAGAACGCAGGGCGCACAGATTGATGTGCCCGGCGAATTAGTGTCGGGCAACATCCGTTAGGACCCGCAATTAATCCCTTGCCCTAGCAATGATTGTGCAAAAATCCCTCCATCGCTGTTTCTTCCATACGTCCCAACATCAACGGCTATGAAGTTTGAATTCGCGTCAACCACAGCTAATAAAACTATTGAAAATGTCCTCTTGTAGTTGTAGTATAACAATCCGGAGTTCGGTGGGGCTTGAATATTCACGTGCTTGCCATCAATGGCCCCGAGACAGTTGGGGAAGTGGCACTTTTCCCAAAACTCCTGTTTAATTTTTTCCCACATTTCCATGGTGGGTACTGGAATTGTCTCTGACAGTAGTCTCCTCGTAATGGCCCAGCACGTTTCTTTGACTATCAGCTCAACGGTAGAAGAACCCATCCTAAAACTATAGCTAATAGTTTTGAAAGAATCTCCTGTTGCTAAGTACCTGAAATAATGATAAAGTGTTTATTAGAAAATATTTCTTTTACAGCCGAAACGTGCAAAAGTAGATGGCGAAGTCTACGGGATCAATTTTGAAAATTCCGCGCCAGAAACAGTGGGGTGCGGAGCGGGTAGGCGACGGACAACGCATTGCGGAAATACAAATATGAAGACGCAATGCAATTTTTGCTACCGTTTTTTCAAGAGCGTCAAACGCTTTGCAGTTTACAGAGGTGAGCAATATTTCCAATAATATTTAATATTTTATAGCAAATTATTGACTATTTACATTTATTATCCCATTTGAAGTTACTTACAATTAACTAATTTAAATATTATTTTTCTCGGCTCCGTCAGTTTTATTGCAGAGTCAAATAACACGGGTGAAGAAAATGGGTACATCAGCGGACCCCCGCTTGAGAGCGAGGGGGAAGAGCTGCGGGACGGGCAGCCTCCTCAAAAGAGGTGACGACGACGACAAGATGAACAACCGCGCCAGGACGAAGAATATGAGGAGCGGTATTTGGCGATACATAATGAAGTTTTTGATTGTGCCAAAAAACTAAAGAGTGCTGCGGAGGCGGCGACACCGAGCAACCCCGGAACGTCGCATTCGTCGGTGCTCGCCGAAAGAGAAGATGGAGTTGAACCGGAATTAGAAGCCTTCTTTCGCTGGATATGCTTGGCCACTTCGAGGCTCAAGCGAAGTTCGCAGTCGCGGATTAAAATGAAAATTGTGGAATTTGTGACTGCGGAACAAGAGTTCGAAGGTACATAGGCGGTATCGAAGTTAGATTTAGTTAGATTTAGTTAGATTTAGTTAGATTAACTTAGATTAGTTTAGATAAAGATAATTTAGGCTAAGATAATTTTTTGTAGCATTTCAAGTAAAAATCATTTTATAAGGATTTAATTAATTATTTTAACGTTTAAGAGCCAAGGAATGCAAAATTAGATTAGAATCACCCTAATGTACGCTCACTTACCACAAGCAAACTGCCAACCGTTCTTCTCTTGCAATTGGTGTTTTCCAAGGCGTACATGTTTTCGTTAAGTCATCCTTGATTCCTGATCCAGCATTTGTCGCGCCCTAGCGCCGTAGCGCCTTCTTCTTCTCCGTCTTGCCTCCTGTTCCACGACTGGCGCATCTCGGGGATGTAGAGGGGAGTAAACGGTTCTGCACGTAAACGGTTTTCGGCACTTGGCCTTTGTTGCGAGCACCTCGAGCGCCTCTCAAGTAGCCTGCCGATACGCTGAGTCCTTATGGGCGACTATTTCGGCCGCTCAAACAACTTCGGCATTTTGCCTGTCTTGTGTGGGACGACTTTTAATCGTTTTCAAATGTTGTTCCATAATATTACCATGTTTTGGGTTTGTTGGTTTCCTGAAAATTTAGATTTTTATTTACAAATACGTACTTCCATATTTAAATTCGTTTACGTAGTTCTATTAACTTACCAATAATTACAGAATACATCGTCACCTCATCTGTCTTATTTTGTTTGACGTCGACAGTCCTGTCACTGCATGTACCTGAAAACAATAATCATGGTTGATACACCGATATATGTAATGATTATTGATGGAAAATAATTAAACAATAAGCACAATTACCCAACTTGTTTAGTAATTTTAACGCCAATGACGAAGGCAACACCGAATCCGCATCATCATCGCTATCGTTCATCGCTTTAATTTTTCTTTTCCTCAATTAAGTCTCTTATTCTACTTCTGACTGTAAATTAGATGAAGTCACTTCGGCCACTTTTGCATTGACCCTTGCCCAACTGGGCGTAGCCTTTGAATGAATACTGAAATCGTTATAATACCGAAACCGACATGATTCTACAATTGGGAGTTCGCCACGCGACTCCATCACTGGCGGTTCGATTTTGAAAATCGGGGTCGCGAAGCGCGGCACAGTAGGCCGAAGACAACTCCCGATTTGCTCCGACAAAGGTTGTTCCGTTGTCGGAATACATGCCCTCTGGTAGACCTCGACGGGAACAGAAGCGAGTGTAAGCGTTTAAAAACGCTGAGGTGGAGTTGTCCGTGACTAGCTCCAGATGCACCGCCTTGGTGGACATACAAACGAAGAGCACGATGTATGCCTTGCGGGAGGTGATACCGCGGCCAGCGGAGGCGCGGATTTGAATGGGACCAGCGTAGTCCAAGCCGCAATGCGAAAAGGGTTTTTTAGCAGGGGACACTCTCGCTGCCGGGAGGTCTCCCATGATCTGAATCGGGATCGCGGCTCGTTCCCGGACGCAACGAACACACGCGTGAATCGCGGCTTTTACTTGGTTCCGACCCCGGAGAAGCCAGTATTCTTGCCGAAGAATGTGTAGGGTGAGTTGCACGCCGGCATGCAAGGCGTGGGCGTGGGCTTATTCGATAATAAGGCGCACCAACGGGTGTGGAGACAATAAAATGGGTTGCTTTGATTGATGCGAAAGGGGGAAATTTCGCAGACGACCTCCCACGCGAAGAAGTCCGTTCTCGTCGAGGAACGGGTGTAGCGACTCGATCGGGTCCTTTGGCGGTAGCGGTTCACCATTGGAAAGCGAAGAAATGGCTTTAGCGAACTGGCTCTCTTAGATGCGTCGCAACCAGAAGAGTTTGGCCGCGGTGCACTCTCTCGCTGAGAGGGCGCGTCCTGGATGTGTTTTGCGATTGTCGTAGCGACAGCCGCGAGAGTTTCGGACGAACCATCGGATGTAGGCCGTGACTCTGATTAATTTTGGCCAGCTCGAGAACCGGGAGGCTAAATCCCACGCGGGAGCGGGGACCACGCTGTGATGTACAACCTTTGACTCGGACGAGTCCTCCAGAGTGAAGTGTCGTGGTTGAGTTGGCCATTCCGAGGGATCGCAAGGAAGCCAGGCGGGGCCCTTCCACTAGAGGTGAGAGTGGAGCAGTTCGTCGCAGAGAAGTCCGCGCGACGCACAGTCAGCGGGATTGTCCGCTGTAGGAACGTGCCGCCATATAGCGTGGGGAAGACGAGTTTGTACGTCAGCAACGCGATTAGCGCCGAACGTCTTCCATTTTGACGGATGAGACTGCAATCACGCGAGTGCTACTGTAGAATCAGTCCAACAATAGCAAGGAGCGTCGCGAAGGTCAAGAGCGGACGAAACGAAATTCATTAAACGTGCCAGTAGGACTGTGACTTGCAGCGCAAGGCGGGGAATGGTCAACGGCGTCAAAGGGGCGACCTTTGACTTGCCCGCAAGTAAAGAGACAGTGATGATTCCGCTAGAGGAGATACAACGGGCGAAAACAACAGCGGCGTATGCGACTGTCGACGCATCCGCGAATCCGTGAAGTTTAATCCGCGAGGCCTCCGAAATAGATCCGATCCATCGGGAAATCTGGAGACCGTTCAGGCCTGGAAAGCGAGCATGAATAGATTTCCACTGCTCGAGAGACGGCGGTGGAATTGGGTCGTCCCAAGCGATGCGGAGGCGCCACAATCCTTGTATAAAAATCTTTGCGCTGATGCCATCGATTCCAAAAATGTTGTTTTATTTGCTGGATGTGCTGCCAACTGGATAGACGGTTTGTCGGTCTATCTGTGAAATCTCGCTCACGGAGGCTCGTAAGAGAATCGTCAATAAGGAAATGACCAGGGGTTATGGCAAGGAGATCATTTGGGTCCGTGGAGATTGGAGTAAGAGGACGATAGTTTAGGATGGATTTTATTTCGATAATTAAGGTGTTTAGATCTTCGAATGTGAATAAATCAGTACCTGCGACGCGGGTTAAGTGGTATTTAAATGACCTTACGGCCGCTTCCCATAGGCCGCCAAAGTGTGGTGCGCGAGGTGGGATAAAATTCCACTCAATGGATTTGTCTGCGAGAAATGTTCGTACTTTCTGATTGTGGTCGTCCGATTTTAAAAGTTCGCGTAATTCCATTAATTTGTTCTGTGCCCCAACGAAATTAGTTCCATTATCTGAATGGAGGCTCACACAGAACCCACGGCGAGCAATAAATCTGCGTAGCGCGGCTATGAATGCTTCTGTTGTGAGTTCACTCACGAGCTCTAAATGAATAGCCTTAACTGCGAGGCATACGAAAACTGCGACATAAACCTTGATGCGATTTCGATTTCGATGTCGACGTTCCTTTATGTAGAATGGCCCGCAATAATCGACTCCGGTATTTGTAAAGGGACGAGCTTCGGTGACCCTTGCTGAAGGCAGATTACCCGTGATGTAGTTTACGGCTGGTGGTTGGGCTCGGAGACAACGTAGGCAGGTTTTTATGGCCTTCCATACCTGGCTTCGACCGTCAATGGGCCAGTAGCGGCGTCTAATGGAGTATAGTGTATTTTGAACGCCTGTATGTAATTGTGCCCGATGTTCTGCTTCTATGATGAGAGTGCTTACGCGTGACCTTGGTAGAATTATCGGATGACGTTGGGAAAATGGCACCAATGAATGTTTGAGTCGACCTCCGACTCGCAGTATGCCTTCCTTGTCCACAAACGGGTTGAGGTGTTGGAGTTTTCCTCCGATGTCGATGTTTTTGTCGCAGAGGCGTCGCAGTTCCTTGGAGAAGTGTAGCTGTTGCAGAAGTTTGATAAGTGCATTGTGTGCATTCCTGATTTCTGATGCTGACAAGATACCCCTTTCGGTATTTGATTTCTTCCAGCGCAGACAACGAGCGATGATTCGTTGCATCTTGGTCCATGAAGAATGATTGTCGAAGATGCTAGTATCGATGGGTATTGTTGTGGCTAGACATGTTGCTATTTTCTGTTCTGGAATATTGCTGCAAGGTGTTTGTTCGGTGATTGGCCGTAGATCCTCTTCTTCTCGTAACCACTTTGGTCCATGATGCCAGATAGAAGGCCGGAGGAAATCTTCTGGACTTTGACCTCGCGATATAAGTTCCGCGGGATTGTCCAATGTTGAGATGTGCCGACAATCTACGATATTGGTCTTTTTCTGGTTCTCAGACACCCTGTTCGCGACGAATGTTTTCAATGTACTCGACGACGTTTGCAGCCAATGAAGGACTATGGTGGAATCGGTCCAAAATGTGGTGCGGTGTATATCCATGTGTAATCCTCTCTTTGCTGTGGCAACTAGCGTGGTCAAAAGTGAAGCACCGCAAAGTTCAAGGCGTGGAATGGACTGCGTCTTTAATGGTGCTACCTTAGATTTTGCTATGAGAAGCTCTACGTTTATGTGGCCGTCTGCGTCTACTGAACGGACATATAGACAGGCTCCGTAGGCTTTCTCGCTCGCATCACAGAATCCATGTAGTTCCGTCTTGATCGGAGAATTAAGGATGGTTCTGTTACGTTCCGAACAACTATTGTTATTTTCTAAAACCATTTTGGCTTTATCCGTCGGTAGTGCTGTGGTTAATAATTCTTGTAATTGTGGGATTTCCCTAATTGATCACAGTGCGGCCTTTGACGATGTATAATATTTTAGATTATTCCGCGGTAAATGTATTTATGTAACGAACACCCTTCTTGGAATCAACGCCGTTCGAAAATATTTAGTCTTAACTTAGCGAAGCGTTTTTCTGTAAATAGGAAGATAGGACAAAGGGAGAGATAACGACGCCCCGCTCGTCACCTTGTGTAGTATTAAGCGACCTCGTGAGTCGGACCGTAAACATAAGGCGAATATACCAACGGTCGAGGAGAGGCTGGCTTGCGTGGTGTTGAATATGGGAGCGCAAGGGTGTTCGGTAATTCATTGCAATTGTGGGATCACCCTAACTGGACATACCGAACGTTCGACTCAGGTATGCTGAGCGTCAAGGATCTTTTTGTTTACACGAGCTACGCCGATCGACGACCGTTGGCGAAGCGTGCGAAAGAAAGAGAGAAATGCGTAACGCGCGTGATTGGGCCGTCGAACTAAGACCCAAATCTAATTGGCTAAGTGTTTTGAAAGGGGAGCTGGCCAGCGGGCCGAGCTAGCCGAAACGCGACGAGGAACGTTCTCTTCTTCGATGTACAAGCGCGAGGTGCGTATCGTCGAATCCGTAAGATCCGAATAGGCAGAGTTTCGTCTTAGGGTTTCAGTAACGCCCGGGCGAAAAGTCCTAGATCTTTCGTTAAGTATTTGTAAGTCAACTCGTTTTGCCGAGCCATTGTGCTCGTAGGTTAAGTACTGTATTATTCTTTTCAATAGTAACCTCATTAGTCCCGCGACAGTGCGATTCGCTTGACAGTGAAAGTTTGGCGATAGATTATTCTTTATTTCAGCTTTGGGTAAGCTGAGCAGCGACGGATTGTATTCTCACTCTCTTTCTGAAGGGTTTTTAACCATTGTTATATTGTGTTAGAGAGAGAAATTGTTCTCGGTGAGTGATTTCCGTTATACTTGCATTGTGATATTCTTGTATTATATTTATTCACGTGTGTTTTATTGCTGATTGTTGAATCGTAGTCTTGCCGGTCCTTATACAACCGTGCGGGTGATGTTAACTGTTACGCTCGATTGTTTCTCTTTGCAATTGCGTAAATATATTTATACGTAGTTTAATCATCTATTCGAACCCATAGATTGATTGTCAAATCCTCCTGTCCCTTCATGTTTTGCTCGTCGGGGAAGCAGCGGTACAGTAGGTTGTAATTCTGGACGACTAGAGAGATCCCGCGTTCTCGGTTTAGGATTATGTCCTTCCGAGAGTCCGCGTAGTCGTAACAGTTCTCTGATGGAAAACGGTGTTGTTTAATAATGGCAATTGTCTGTAAAATTGGACTCACTCGGTATGAATGTCCATGGGCAAGGATTCGTCCCAATCTGTTTTAATGGTCCAGATCTTCTGCAACAAAATCTTGGCTATGATGATGTCGGGTCCAAGAAGGCCTTTTTTTAAACGGAATTTGTCTCTATTTGATAGTTAAGGTAAGTACAAAATCGTCTTAAAATTACTATAACAACGCCTCAGTGTTCTTAATACTACTCGTTTCGATCGCAAATTTAAATTATGTTATTAGTATTCCTATTTTTACTTACTTATAAATTCTACTTCTATTTGAGCCTAATTTCACAGTATTCTTTCTACTCCTAATAGTGTTTATTTTAGTTTATCTTATCTATTTACTTACTTAATTATTTATTTATTCATTAATTAAACTAGTATGCTAAAGTAAAGATTTTAGTTCTCTTTTAGCCTAATTTAATCGCAGTAAATGACCTTGTTTTTACAATAATTTATTACTAGAGATTTTAGCTCTGTTTTTTAAATTATTTTACTAACATACGGATTTTCATTCTGTTTGTAGATTAATTTAGTCGCTGTTCTCGGAGTTTTGTTCGCTGCCGTTTTTGTAGAAAACTTTTAGAAAACTCTCTCTTGTCCCTATCGTCCGTAAGGAGTTATTAAGGGCTGTTTTACCCAGTATTCTGCTTATTTTCTTAATTTTTTCCTATACTAATTTAGATATTTTTCAGGAATCTGTTGGAGGCTTCTAGGTAATATATAACTATTACCCTAAGTCTATCGCGAAGGTATTATGGCTTATGGTTCGCCTGATATTCTGAGGGGTAAGTATTTTTAACTCTTTGACAGGAAACTTTTCTATATGTTCGTGTTCGTCCTATCACGAGCTATCAAATCTATCCCACCTTAAGATTAAATTTATTTTTTGAAAACTCGCGTTTAGCTCTGGCGCTCGGCTCCCTATGGGTTCCTGCCGATGGTTCCACGGGTTCCTGAGACCCCGGGGTTAACAGAAAAGATCCCACCGGTTTTGGTGTCTCAAAAAATGGTCCCTAGTTGTGAATTTTGAGCTAGAGCGAGAAAAAGGCGATTCCGATTGGCTACTCAGGCAATCGTTGTCAATCGCTCGTTTCTAATTGTGAGCCTGCTGGTGTTACGCGTTCTGACGGCGAAGTCGTGCGATTCGGTGATTGTTTCGGCTGATGCAACAAGGTGTGGTGGTATTTATTACATATCCTGCAGGCTCCCCTCTTGCACGTTTCCTGGTTATGGTCCGCTCTTAGGCAATTTGAACATAACGCGGCCTTTCGTACGGCTGCGGTCCTTTTCGCAACGGATAATGCATGGAATTTTTCACATCGCCAGATGCAATGTGTATCCCGGCAAATCGGACATCTAGAAGGAGTCGCGGTCGTCTCGTACGTTCTACGGTGATCGTGTTGTTGATCGGACTCTGGAGAATTTGTCGCGGTGACGAAAGCGTAATTACGTGTCGGACGTTTGTTCGATGGTGATTTCGCGGCTGGACTGCGGTTGTGCGGTTCGGATGTTGCGGCAGATCTTCGCGGTGGTGGTGCTGCGCAGTTTGCGCTTTTTTCCAAAAAGTTGAGCAGATGATTGTAAGATGGCATCTGTTTGTCTCTTAATGATAATTCCCAGTGCCACGCGGTGTCTGGGTTTATCTTCGATAGGATGATCGAAATGAGTATACAATCCCACGACGCGACATTTATGCCGAGATTCTTCAATGCCCGCCGATTTTGACGAATGGTATCTATGAGATTGCCTAATGATTCTGGAGAATCTGTCGATATTTTAGGGATTGCTCGAATCGCGTTGTAATGTTTCAGGAGAACTCTACGCTTGCAGTCGAATTTCTCTTTTAATAATTCTATCGCGTCGGAGTAATTCGCATCCGTCGTACTCAAGCACTCAATGCACGCGGCGGCTCTTCCAGTGAGGGTCGATCGCAGATATTGCAGCTTCTGAACAGGTGTTAGATGCATGTTTTGGTCGATCATTGATGAAAAGCTGTCGAAATATGAAGCCCACTTCTCGATTTCCCCATCGAACGTCGGCAAACGCATCTTCGGGAGTGTAATGGCCATGGGGCTGTCACGGAAGCCGCGGGAGAATCAGTTGCATTTCGTCGCGAAGGCAAGTTCCCGTATTCTGGCTCAATGAGCATGTTGGCGCGCGCGATGACTGATACGTAATTGTTGTGAATTCCATAACGACGTGGTTCCTCGGATTCATCAAGTTCTTCTAATTCTGACTGAATGTCGTCCAATCGCGCGTATATTTCCCTTAAGCTGTCTAAATGTGCTTGCAAAAGCCTCACATCGCGTTGGTCAGGATGCTGTGAGGCTTCTATTAATCTCGCGAACGTGGTGTTATGCCCGATGATGTTACCCCGTTTGCGTCGCAGAGTACTGATGTTTATACCTTGCGAGGTAGATTGTGTTTGATTTGAATCCGTAACTCTCGGCATTGTGGAATGGATTGGACAAAAATAGGAATTGGCGATAAGAAACGAGCCTACCTTTGCGATGCGAGGATTTCAGGGTTGCTGCGACGACGTCCTGTCCTTGGACTGCTCCGTAGTGAGGATGCTGAACGGTTGTAGACCGCTAACTTGATGATCCTTTGTTGAGGCTGCGATTGATGATGTGGATCGCTGATGACGTGTAGAACGGCTGCGTTGTGTCGAGGTGACAGTTCGCTGTTAATGAAGCGACTGGGTGCCAATGTGGACTTGAATCACACTCAAACGCAATGTCTTGAAGCTGTGTACTATCCCTTGAAATGTTCGCTTGTACACTTTCACTTATGGAATCCACACGTCACTGTAGATCCGGCTCGAAGGACCATTAAATGTTACGCGAACGTGTCCGCGGCTAGACTTTTCCGAAGTCAACGAAGGTCGTGAATCTCCGTCCGAATTTTCTTCGTCGTCGCGAAACGCGTTGGACCTTATCGCTAGTTAATAGGGATAGGGCTGATAGGTTGTTTGACGTAAAGTAGACTGATTTGAACAACAGAATGTAATTCAAACTTAACAAAATATGATATACAGCACGTGGTCACGGAATGGTTGAGCAAGAACGTGAATGGTGGACGCGCGTGGTCGTGTCCTTTTGCTTTCCTACTTCTATTTTTTCGGCGGACGCATATTTATACGTGCGGAAGAAAGAAAAGAGAGTGGAGAGAGAAAGAAGAAAAAGGATAGAAGAAATCAGAGACGAGGGGGACGCATGGAAATACATAAACAGAGAATGGAAGAAAAGTGAGGGTGAGCGACAAAATAACCATGGAACAATGGAGGAAACATTTCATGAAGGTCCTGGGGGCGGGTGGGTTAGATGTAAAAAAGAGGACAGAGGACGAAGAGAGAGGCAGTGTTATAGAAAACGTTGCAGAGGAAGACGAAGAAATACGGATAAAGGCGGAAGTGTTGGAGAAAATAAAGAGATTGAAGAAGGGAAAAGCGGTAGACCAGATAAAGAATGAGGCATGGATAGCAGGGGGAAGAAGAGTAGGGGAGAAAAACTAGGTAAGATTATTTGGAAAATTGGAAAGAAGAGAGATACATAGATGATTGGAGGGAGGCGATAATAGTCCCCATCGACAAAAAAGGTGACACAGACACACTGGAGAACTACAGAGGAGTCACCCTGACGACAACAGCGTACAAAATATACGCCATGGAGTTGAATGATAGGCTCAGAAAAAGCTTAGAATTTCTTCAAAGAAGAAAGGACTGGAGGTCCTTCTTCTGAGAAGGACTGGATTGAATCCCACAATTGGGATTCAGGAAAAAGAGAGACGTGTACATAATAAAACACGTGATAGAGAAAAAGCTGAAAGAAAAGAAAGGAAAGGTATGCATGGCATGTATCGACCTAAGAGCTGCTTTTGACAGAATGGATAGAGGTATACTATGGAAAACAATGAAAAAAAGAAACATAGAAGAGAAGCTTGTCACGTTCCCATGCATGTGCACGTGCCCGATTCCCGCAAAGAATCGTTGCCTTCCCTCTACCTCCCTCGCACGCACAGGTAGATCCTGCAGCGACGCGCCCTTTACAGCAATTAGGCTGTAAAAAACCCACCCTCAATAAAACACCCCAAGTTCCGAAAATATCCGTCAGAG
>JAQQRP010000380.1:0-11813 GCA_028454245.1 Halictus quadricinctus
GCGAGAGACCCCGTTGAGCGTGGCGTTGGCATTGGTCGAGCCGGAATTCGTCCGCTGTAGCCGCGCTCCGATTGGTCCGCGTTTTTCCTGAATAACTCGTTAACGAAACTACGGAGAAGATTTTCGCAAAGGAAAAAGTTAGTTCGAATGAGGTCGGGAATCACCCATTTCGAGGAAGTATATTTTTGGGACAATATATAGTTTATGAGTATATAGTATATAAGTTTACTTATTTTTGTCGTGAACACATAATAATAGAAAAATGATTTTTGTCCTGAAAACCTGGTTTGTCAAACTCGACGAACTAGTATTGTGTACGAAATTCCAAGAAAATTCTTGTTATTTAACGTTCTCCGGCCGAATGCACGCGCACACACAGACACATACATAGAAGCGTCTATTCGTGGTCGCACAGTAGTTTACGAGGGAAAGAAACGACGAGTGGATGCGTTTTATGCATTCGTTGCACGAGCCCCGTTTATTGTTACCACACCTAACGGAGGAGCCCGAAATTGACGACAATTGCGCACGGCTGGAAAGGCTTGCTCACTCTCTCGATGAATCATCATCTCGCGCGCGAACTTCTTTTCTGACCTCTTTGTCTTTTCTGGGCCCCAATGACTCGGCCGTGTAACAGAATTAACCGCGATTTCTCCGGAAGGCATGCCGAAAATACCTCCCGTCATTAAGCCGCTTTTGCGAACTATGCCGCCGCGATTAGGCGGCGAATCGTCCTCGGCAAGGTGGCCGAAAACACTGACCTCGTTGTACGATCAACAATCATTGCTACGCTCATCAGTAGACTGCGGATTTCTGCGAAATAAAAATTAAGTGAAGGGGGAGTTACGTGCAAATTGCTTTTGCCTCTTAATCATTTTATTAGGTTACACATTACAGTATCTTTTATTTTGTATTTCACTCAATTTTTGCAATTAACTTTACACCGTTGTTCTTCAGCTGTTGAATTTAAGAGAGTTTTCTGCTTTTACTTGTAATTTTTATGTGAAGCGATCAACTCTAGAATTACAATGCCTAACAAAATGGCGAGTTCGAAATACTTTGAATTGACTACTTAGTAAATTTATTTCTTTGTACACATGATAATGACGATAGAAATTGCTAAGAATGTGGATAAATATATTCTTGTTATTTTTCTAAAGGGGAGTGAAAAGCTTAAGGGAAGATTGAAATGTATTGAAAGAGTTATGTAACCGGAAGTCATCCAGAGCGGAGAGGCTAGAATAAAGAATAAATAGATGTGGCTAACTAACTGGATTTTCTAAAAATTTTGTTAGTAATTATAATTTAGTATTTTTATTTTTTCTAGTGATGTAAAATAGCTATTTCTACTGCTTTGTAGATCTAGTGTTAAAATTGCCTGCTTATTAGCGATGTTTTCTTCTAAAAAAATTGAGTGAATTGATGATATTTTTACAATTTTCTATTTTATTTGGTAAAAATGTATAAAATCCGCAGTCCACTCGTAAACCACCTAATTACCCTAGGAACCCAGGAATAAAAGAACATCCAAGAGTGACTGGACGGAAAACACGGATTACGTACACTAATTAGGCGGAAGGAGCGTGGCAACTCGTGGGCAGATCAATTATTGTACGCGTTCGCGAATTAATGCGATCCTCTGCCGAACAATGGAAACGATTTCTCGCGTGGGCGGCTAATATGAAGATACGTCTTTCGCCTCGATATACATATATCGGAAAGGTTGTCGTCACCTAACACGCGTGGGCGTCGCATACATGCACGCGAAGCTTTGATGCGCGGCGCGTGCAATAAACCGGCGGACATTACAACCGGGCTGCACTCGATGCTACGTTTTCGAACCCCGTGTCTCGTCTCGACAGCGTGTTTCCACTTGTGACGTTAATAAAATATTTTATTTATCAACGCCTTCCACGACGAGCGCCGACTTGACGAGATAGGAGCTAAAACACTATCCACCAAAAGAATTGTATGTAATACATATAAATGATACTAATAAATACATTGCGAAATAGAAATAAAAATTGCGAAATAAAAATTGTCTGTATCAATTGCAAGAGGCAGAAGTTAAATACAGAGACCATTGATATTCCCAAATTATGTGGAAACATCTATCTAATTTTATCATAAATCAATAAAATCCTCAGTCTACTAATAAATCTGTCGACTATAACACTATTTATTTTTAAATCAGAATGCTTCGTTACTAGATTAAAGTTAAGTTACTAGATTAAACTAGATTAAGATTAAAGTTATTATAAATTTTTATGCAGAATAAAAATTACCTGTACGATTTACAAGATACTGGAGCCATTCACAGGACACAATCGTTTTATTTTTTAATCATTTTAACGAGTCGAAAACGATACAACAGTGTTTTGAAATTCTTTGAATACTTTCATTCTCTCTATTCGCTACACTTGCAATTTGCAGCACAGATAACAGTAGTTTGTGGAGTACTTTACATCGATAGCAATGCAAATACGTACTTTTCATGTAGTTAGATTTTGTAAAACATATCTAGCGTAAATGCAACAAAGCTTCGTAGAATATTTTGGTTTTAAAAAGAATGAATGTTAAGGTAACGCAAAAAGGAACGATCGTTAATTGGGATGTAGAACATTTTCAAGATTTTTTAGCGTACAGATAGGCAAACTTGAAAAGCAAGTAATGTGTAGGAATAGTGAATAATCGAAAGGCAAAATTATTTGGCCACATCGTGGAGTCGAACGACGATTGGAAAATGTCGAATAAATTATACAAAATACGGGCTCGTTTCCACCGGGTTTTTTCGCGTTACAATTTTCGGGGGCGTATTGAATTCAGCTGAAAAAAGGCACAGAGACACGTTGAAAGATTCGGTAGAGAGAAACGGGCGTCTGAACTGTCATAAAAATTCAGCGTGTCCCGGGCATATGGCCGGTTGTGTGTGCTCATCGACCGCAAAAACCGTGAAACAGGAAACAATTGGAAAATTAACGCGACCGTCCCGGTGAAGAATATGCCGCGAAATAAAACTGGATCTCTGTATCTGAGTCTACCAGCGAATGTTATTTACTGACTATGTAAATTAATTTTTAGTTCGGCTGGCTACCATTGGATGCATGCAAACCGTAAATTATTCTTTCTTGGGCAAACAAACCGGTCAATAGCGGATCTCGTGCGTTTATGACAAAACAGAACAGGCGCAGTTTAAAGCAGATTGAAATAACTTAAGATAATTAATTAGCTACTTTTAATCTACCAAACTCATTAATCCTCGGACTCCTGCGAATTCTACGCCTATGCCGGAGTCATTTCTGACCCACGTCTCGCTTTAAAAATTGTTTAAACATCTTCAACCATTGATAATGTTATTTAAAAATATACCATCGTACTCAGGAGAGTTTGTACAATAATTCTAAGCAAAATCCTTGTGCGGTCGGAGTACGAAAAATTCTAAACGAGAAATTCTTCGGGAAAAAATTTTTCCTCCAAAATTGATTTCCCTAAAATTTCTCAAAAAAAAAATATACAGAGATCAGATGAAACTGTTCTCATGGCGGAGTTTCGGTCACAGTCTTGTGTAGGACGCCGCCAGCCATTAGTCTCGAATAAAACAGGGGCGCGTGTGGGTGGCGATTTAATAATCCGGTAATTATCCGTCCGTCTAAAACCCTAATCACGGGGCCGCGATCAATTCGAGTTTTTTTTTTCTCAACGGAACGAGCTTCGGTGACCGAGCTCATCGGCCAAGGAAGCCGCCAATAATCTTAATAGCGGTTATAACAATGAAGAGAATGACGCGTGCGCCGCGATGCACCGCGATGCACCGCGGCTATGCAATGCACGAACGACACGTGTCTTCGTGGAATGCATACACCCGTTACCACTTATGTCAATATCTAGGTACACGGATACCTTCTACCAATCCAGTTTAAAAATTTGTTGAACATTCTTATTGGCAAACGGTGAAATTCCTATAGACTTCTGTCTTATGGCAAAATAAAAATTGTCTGCAACTGCAAGATACAGTAGCATAGTCGCCAGATGAAGAATTGTCTCCCTACTCTACCTTTCCCTTCCCCCACTCTTCCGCCACAGCACGGTCACGTGACGCGCTTCGTCTCTGTCGCGCATGTGTCACAATGTCACGTGACTTATCCGGTACTGTTAAAGAGAGAGAGAGGGGGTAACATTTTCCCCTCAATTCGACTCAGTTCCCCTGATCTGGCAACTCTGCATAGTAGTAGAAGCTTCTTTCCTTTGTTTTTTTAAATAAGTCGAAAAACTTGGAAACATTTTCAAAACTAAACCTACCTACAATTAATTGTGTCGCCTCGTAAAACTGGCACGACTGAGTTTATTTAGATTTTCTGCGATTTTTGTTATAACGTATGCTTGAATAAAGAAGTGTCAGAACACACGGTCAAGCATATATGACAGCGCATGATTTGCATAACGATCGCTCGCGAAACGCATAACTCCGATTGGCGACCGAGCGGATTGACTTCGGCGAACCTGTATCCAGCTTTTCTTGTCCGGTTGACATTGCGCAAGCGTGTCTGAACTCATCGACATCGTTCCAGCGTTATTCTAACACCTCGATCGGCAAGCACAATAGCCGAGAGCGGTTCCCGGACGCTCGCTGCGTGTTTATTGAACAAACGAGGCCTCCTCGTGTATCGTACGATTCTCTTTGCCCTGCAGACGCGTCGCGATATCCCTCGACCGTTCAGCGAAAGTCACGAGACATAAAATACCTCGCAGAGCTGCACTGGCCAACACCACCCTATTCGGCAGAGTCTGCAAAATCATTCCACGCCAGAATTCGTGTAGCTTCTACGGTCAAATCACGAAACGTTTTCGGTTAGAAATGTAACATTTTTAACACTAGATTGCCACAGCGAGTCAGTTTGACTCATATACAAGGTGTTTCGTTTAAGGTTATATTTTTTTTTAATGATATATTTTTATTATGGCTATATGATAGCCGAGGTCAAGATGAATCCAACGACCTGTAATATTATGACCTTCGCGTGACCTTGAGTTTGTTTGCTTGCGCAATCTAGTGAAATGTAATATTTTCATTCGTTGTTTTCGATGGAAAAGAAAGATTCATTCTTTTATAACGCGAAGACGCGTTATAAAATGTTAACATTATTGTTCTACAGAATTTTTAAGTCTCATAAGAAAATGATAAAAAACATAAATGTGTAATTCGAATCAATTTCCAAGTTTCACAGAAAGACCAGGACGCTGAACGCTGAACTGTACGATCGACAAGAAGCTACTTGCAATCTCACGATTGATTGAGCATAATTCTACACTCCATTAACAAATAAAATGAGACACCGATCACAGAGTCGTATTTATGTTTCAGCCGAACAGACTGTAATTCGAATTGTTTTTCAAGTAGGACAAAACGACCGATGCTAAACGTGCAACCACTAAACGAGGGTAACCGATGAAAAACGCAACGGCCTCGGGCGTTCATACGTAATTTAATAAACGCTATCGGAGAACTGGTTCGGCAACGGACATGTATTTCTCCGGCCCGGTACATTTCACCTTACGCGTAAGTCTCGGCTAAGCCAGCTCCGCGTGTCCGCGAGAGCGTAACCCTATGATCATTTCAATTTCAGAATCCGAACCGATTATACCAATCAACGAAATCGGTCTCCCAATACGGTGCACAGCCTAATGCGTCGCTGAGGCCGAATTACCGCAGACCACGCATCCTACGTGCATTGATACGAGTGTGAATATTTCAGGTCGCGAAAGGATCGATTCATTCAAGCCTGCCATTACGCGGCGCAGTCATGGTGTACATGACAATCACCGGTGTCGACTGCAATCGGAACTTCTAATTTTCCAGGAAAGAGCTGCGCCGACGGAAAGTCATCGTTTCCTGGCGGTCGCCTGACTGCTTTTGCGAAAGAGAAATTTCATTTGGTACACGGTCGCCTTCAAAATCGGAAGATTTGCTGAATCTTTTCCGAGGATCATATTCGTCATTGCATACTTATCCATTTTCATACGGGATTTAATGCAACGGTAACAACAAAGAAAATTTGCGATGTTTATGGAGATGTATCGAAGGTCAACAAGTGTCAACGTTGGTTCAGAGCCAGTTGAATTTGATAATGGCACCCTAAAATCTCTGGTGGAAGCTGATCCAAAATTAAGTATACAAGAATTATCGAGAAGCCTTGGGTCCACGTGGTCGACTATACAAAGGCACCTACACGAAATGGGAAAGACATATAGGCAAGGAATATGGGTACCGCGTCAATTATCTGAGACCAACAAGAATATTCGTCGATCAATTTGCACTTCATTGCTATCCAGATTTCGTAGAGACCCATTTCTTAGCAGAATCGTTACCGGTGATGAAAAATGGATTCTTTGTGATAACATAAAGCGTTCCAAGCAATGGCTCTCTGCAAATCAAACCGCAATATCAACCCCTAAACCTAGCTTATCGCTTAGAAAGGTGTTACTGTGCATTTGGTGGGACTGTCGTGGCATAATTCACTTTGAGTTGTTGAAACCTGGAGGAACAGTTACTGCTCAGTTGTATTGTCAGCAATTACAACGGCTGTATTCAGAACTATATTGCTCCTCTGATCTTTTCAGATCTCTGTAGCATTATTTAAGAAATAAAACCTCGAGTCATATTTTGCTTGACGAACCCTGGATTTCTACAAGAGGGGGATCGAAAAGTTGCAGGAAAGATGGCAAACCGTCCTTGATAATGATGGAGATTATATAATAAATTAATGTAGGGTTATAAATGAGACACTGTATTAGAATGATTGTTTAGAGTGACTGTGGACGCGACATAGCGGCGCCAACGTGTTTGGGTCCTGCGTGAAAGGAAGTCTGTTTGGGCCGAAGTGCGAAAGAAGAGTGTTTGGGTCTCGGCGACAAGGGTAAAGTGTTTAGGGGCGCGAAGAGCAGGGCATACGTGATTGTTTGAGTTTTCCGAATGGATGTGAAACTGATAGAGAGAAAATGAGAGTGCGAGAGAGAAAGAATGAAAGAAGAGCCTTATTATAAAAGGGACGAATGCGAGGGAGGTTGAGGCAGTCAGTGGGCAGTCAGTCAGCAGTCAGTCAGTCGAGAGAGAGTTAGTCGAGAGTCACGAGCATTAAAGTATTGAGTATTGAATTGTCGTTTAGTGTCGTCAAAGTAGAATTAAAGAACTATAGCGAATCGGTGCGAGATCACTCAACCCGTTACGCCACACCTAGGACGTAGGAGTTTTCTCTTTAACATATTCCTACATTAAGAAATAAAATCTTGAATTTACCACAAAGTTTGTTTCAGATTTCAAAATAATTGATCACGTATGGGTCCACCCGTGACGTCGCATTTTTTGATTGATCCCAGTTATTTTACAGAAACGGGCGAGCGTGCGGCGCAGAAGGTCCTCGGATTGATCAGGATGCGAGCGAGGGATATCGATCCCGGTGGCTCTCGAACGGCAGTCGCTCGAATATCTCCACTGTGTTTCCCTAACGAACGCGTGGAAGCGAGCGGAACGAGAGTTATCGTATCGAAGCCGGCAGAAAACGAAATATAGGCGGTTCCCGGTGCGTGTCGCCGGCTGTTTGATGCACGATCCCCTCTGTGCCGACGCCAATGGTTGACACGTCCGCGCGGAGGATATGAAAATATCGGCAGACACCATCCGCCATTCCTGAAATGGATTTCCCGAATGCCGTAA
Source organism: Halictus quadricinctus (assembly GCA_028454245.1). Classification (NCBI taxonomy): domain Eukaryota; kingdom Metazoa; phylum Arthropoda; class Insecta; order Hymenoptera; family Halictidae; genus Halictus; species Halictus quadricinctus. The sequence continues at coordinate 7,712 of JAQQRP010000380.1, forward strand.
CCCATCGATTGGCGGTCGGCGCAGCAAGCTCCCGTTAACGCCGGCTCCCGTTCCTCTTCCGTCCGTTCTACCTATGCCTCCGCGTATCACAGGTACAGTCGGGCACATAGTATCAGTATAGCCCGCGTTACTATCCCCCGCGAAAATCCCGACGTGTTCCAGTTAAAAATCTGATCAAGAACGCCGCGATCGATCCGCCAACCTGTTCCAACGCCCGGCGAAAATGAATTCGCTGCGAAATCCGTCGAGCGATTGCATTCTCCTCGCGAAATGCAACGAAAATAATCGTCCCTGCCTCCAGAGGAGTATTTGCACTTCTGGATCAGTGCAAAAGAAACTTGCCTCGAAGTTGTTTATAACAAAGAAAATTGTAGGCAAGTTTTACTTGGGGAGAGAAAAAGTTTTTTACACAATGATTTCTTCGAGAGAATTTTGCGATTCAGATTCAGTTTCTACGAGGACGGGCAAATTTTTTCCATGGCTAAATCCATCATAGATTTCGAGATTGAAGATTTTTCTTTGAAATGACACCTCGAAAGTTGCTGTACAATTTTCTTCGGCCGTGTAAATGAATTTGTTGGCAAGATCGACACCGTTGTTACAGATAAGTGACGTCTACAAGTCCGCAGTTGGCTGAACCCCTTGCAATCGATTGTACCTCTGAGGTGGGAATAAAAACACTGTAATTTGAAGCAGTTCCTACATTACTGAACGTCTTCGTGTTTAATAAATTTCTAAATGTTTCAGTGTGGTAAATTCATGTCTACTGTGTCTTAGAACTAATACGCAATTTTCATTTCTGGACCTTGTAAAATCAACTTACAACTATACTAAAGAAAGTAAAATTGTACACATTTCATTGTTTAAAGTCATGGTATCATAATATTCGAACGAGTTCCTTGCCTCACTTGATGAAGATGATATTTAATAAAATATTTTGCACACTCTAGGACAAATGAAGAATTTGTATCGGGTGGAAGGTTCGTAAGATTTCGCGATGCTTATCTTCAGTGTTTTCGGGGGGCGTATCTCGCGGTGAGCCGAACCGTGGCCCATTGTCGTTCGTTCTTTTTCTTTCGTGTTTCCTCCGCGTCGTCTCCGTTCGCCGTTATTTTGTCTCGTGCCACAAAATGGCATTTCACTTTCTCCGGTGGCAGGAATTCCGTCTGGAATTCCAGGGAAAAGGGTGCGGGCCGATCGGCCGTGAACGCCCTGCGATATATACACTCGAATCTAAGCGCGAGCGGTCGAACCGGCGATAACTCACCAAGGATTCTTAAATCGCCATTGTTTCGCGCTAATTGCTGCGTGGCTTCCTACTATCTCAACGCTCTCTCTTTCTGCAAATCTCACATGCTATTCTCGCATTAGTCTCCGATTCTACTTGTCACAAAAACGCGTAAATATTAAACTATATGTTGGAATTTATTTCATAAATAGAACAAAATTCATCTCTTATTTCTTTAGAAGGAAGGATCGTTTGAATCGGTTTTTGATATACATTGTATCTGCAGTTAATATACATTGTATGTTGTCCCCGGCATGGGACCCTCGATCCTCAATTGTTCATATTGGACTGTTGCTCCTCTGTTTTTGATTTCTTGTTTCATTCGCGTCGTTCCTCTCAAACCGTAAAGACGTGTCTGACAACGCGCTTTTAGAGAATCTATTTAAATATAAATTCTATTTCGTATACAGATAAAGAGTGTGCTTTTATTATATATACCCATATCCCAAAACTATAAATATCGCGCATCAGTAGAATTTATGAACATTACAGTATTTTCAATTTATTAGAACTATTAAGAGACCAAATAAATTTGCTGTACTCTTATTCCTTGGTTTCCATCAAGATCCACAGATTTTATGCACTCATGACAAAAATGAGTAGCCTATGATTTAAGGCAGGAGAGAGATTTGAAAAATTTAGGAATATCAATGAACCAGTTTCGGATTATTAAAATGATTAAAGAAAGATATGGGAACTTCTGTTTTATAAATTGTTGGAGAATAAAATCTCGATATTCTGATATCGGTAAGCATTGGAATCCATTGGTATAATAAATCGAGCATTCCACAAACCACTTTCCCATAATCTTTTCGTACGGGCAAACTCGAATGATTTAAGGAATGGAAAGTATCCACGGACGCGTGTTCCAGGAATCAGCCGCCTTAGAGTTAAGAGACGCGTGTGGTCTAGAAGAAAGAAGATGGCACCTGGTAGCAAGATGGAAGTGGCAAGATGAAAGGCGGTCATCGTTTTACAATCGAAATTTCTTCGTTTCGACGGGAACCGACCAACAAGCCCGTTTCACTTTCAAAAGCCAAACATCACTTTTGAAAGCCAAACTTAGAAACTGTCCTAACAACGGTTGGAAATCTTCGTTTGCAGAAGAGTAAAGGCTTTTCGTAACAATTTCAAGGATCGGAACGACTCCGCTTATTTCCGGACCATTTTGCAACAAGCTCTCGCGTCGACGGTCTCCGTTGTCTCGCTTTCTTTCGCCGCGACCGGAAGTGAAAGATCATCGAGTCATGCTCAAACAGACGTCAATGGAGAGCTGTTCCTTTACTTTTGCGATAGCCGGGCCTCTCTTCTGATAACGAATCATCGGGGAAAGTGGGACTCATTTTCTTATTCGAACACTTCGGAACTCGACTCTCGACAATATCGAAATTACGAGAAATTACAGTTACCTTACTTCATTCTACTCAGAAATCTTCTCTGTACCTCCACATCATAGAATTTTTAAATAAAATTATACTTCCGTATCGATTTCAATGAATCGAGAATAAAATGAAATAAGAATGCTGACAAACATTTCTTCGGCAGAAATTTTCTCTGTATAATTCACGCGATAGAAATCGATTGATTTAATTTTTAAATGAAATTGTATTTACTCCGGTACCAATTCCAATGAATTAAACAAGAAAATGAAGTCGCAACGAATGTCGGCAATTTTAACAACTAGATGAAGAATCCTAGATGAAATTCCTACTTTAATTGCACTCTTTGTGATATGTGCAACCTATTGTCGAAATAATCCCACAAAATAGGGAATGTAGACATTTCGTTGAATCCAGAGCAACTTCGTCATCGTCGAGTTATCGGAATCAGGAGAATATTTGAGCATCGATAGGTACCGATACATGAAGCGGGACACGTAATCGGATCGGTTTCCCAGATTAGATCTCGCGATCGAAACCAGTTTCCGCGAGTCGCGCGATACTCACCCGGTGAATCGGTGTGATTTTATGCAAGATATACACCTGTCCCGTTGGTTGGCAACGTCTCGTTTCCCTGTCGGTTTTTACGTTACCCTGGAAAGTTTCAGTGGTCCGCGGGGCAAACCGTTACGGACCGAGGCGGAAGAGACTGCGCGATTGCGATTGCTGCCGCGCCGGGAGGGTGAAAGTGTCGTAAACGGACAATGGAGTAGCTAGGAAAGAATGCGCTTTGACTGACAATTACTCGAAACTTTAATTATTTCTCGCGCTGTCATTATTACCGGCACAATGGCGCCGCCGCGCCGACTCGATCGACTATGGCCGCCGGCGAGACGAAAATTGGTATTCGTGGTTTCCGATTACTAATTCCTAAACGTTAATGCAATTCGATTTATGGAACGATTATATTGTTGTTTCACGAGCGAATCAGAATTCCTTCGTGTGTATGTGTGCGTGTGTGTAGAAAAATCGAAGATGGTGTACAGGCTGTTTCATTTTAAATAGACCACCTAATCGTCTCCTCCACGGTTACAAGAAATCATTCTGCAATTCTTCAAGTTCGAGGTTTAAATTTAGACATATTGAAATGATAATTTTGACGTTTCACAGGCAAATCATAATTGGTTCGTACATTTAGAAAAATAGATGATGTACAAGATCACATAAAATAAGCAGCGCGCACTAGAAAATATCTCCAGCTACAAATTCAGCTATATTTTGTCTCGATCCTCTGCGAAATAAAGCGAGAAACTTGAAGCACGTTTCTGGCGTCAGAATTTATAGTATCGATAATTCAATAATTCAATAATTCAATAATAATATAATAATAAGTCTGTGTCTGAAGGCTGCGAATGGAAATTATTAATTAAAAAGT
>JAQQRP010000381.1:0-11808 GCA_028454245.1 Halictus quadricinctus
TAGCTGACCGGTTGGGATATCCAAAATCCTGCGTTCAGAACCATTTACCGAGAAATGCCCGAACTTTTTGTGCAACCCCCATACTCACGTTAGAATACTTAACGTCGCGTCCGGTAATCCACGCCGGGCGTGCTGTTTAACAGCCCCGACCTGGAAGAAGTTTCTCGGTCGGCCTATAAATTGCGCCTCATCCCATAAGGAAACATAATATCGGGCTAATAAAGATGCTGACAATGTTGCTGACATATTTCTCCGGTGCCCTCGTGAGAGCCAACATTGTCGACCAATATTTTTTTTCAACCAGTGTTCTCGATAGATCGTAAAGATAAGAACGCCGGGCAAGTGGACTTTTTACGACTGAGACTCTCCACCCCGATTCGGTGTTTGGTTCTTTCTCTCCGATGATGACGTAACCGGCGAAACACGAGATCGCATTTTTTCTTTCTCCCCGCTGCGACGGAAAAGATCGCGTCGCGCGAGGAGCAGGAACGAAGCGTTCCGAGTTGTTTCTGCGACCGTTCATTGGAAGTTAATAGGGATGTAGTAATAGGTTGGCCGCTGCGAAATAAAAGGCAACGACGTCGAAGGTACTCCTCTCGGTAGGGACACAATCTGCCTTTCGGTTTAAAAGGCGATTGCGGTTAACGTGGGGAGCACGGCGTCCGTAATTTATCGCTACCATTTAAAGCGCTATATAATAATACGCTGGCGTACGACTATTTCTTAAGATCGCGCGGCGGCGCTGCGGCGAACATGGCCGGGGAACAGGAAAGACGAAACTTGGGAGGAAAGCGGCGGATCTTTAAGGAAGCGAGGATCTTATAAAGTACGGACACGTTTGCATAATAATTACCGGGGAAAGTTATTCGAGAAGAAGATTACTTCGAGAAGATCTCCGTAGGAGGCGCGCTTCCCGGTTCTTTCGTTCGGGCCTACCTCGGGCTGCTCCTTTGAGCCAGTTACTGAAACGTTCAGGCCCTTTTCCGTCCATTCGACGAGCTTCACAACATGTTACACCGCGACTGCAGGTCTGCACATCGTTTTCGTTCCTCTTAGATTTACAGGAGAAAATAAACCTAAATGGAGAAAATTCACCGAAAATCGTATGGCACACATATATTGACTACCTCGTCCTGCTAGGCCCTTTAAAGACGAAATATTCCAAATTGTAATATTCCACTGTTCCAACACCATTTAAAATACTTCGAGTACTATTTAAAACAATTAATGAGTTCCAATAACGAAATATTTAAAATAGAAAGCTAAATTTTGACAAATAAAATAAGATTATAGTAACCTCCGGCCAGGGACATTCAGCTTTCAGGACACAATTTCTGTGAAGCTCTAAAATCATGAATACACTGTAAAATTATTATGTCGAAAATTCTTTCCACTGCCAATCGACCTCGGTGTCGTCAGGGCGCGAACTATAGCGACAATGTGCACCGTTTAATGGTGGCTCGTGCACGAACCGGCGGTGTTCGGCCGATGACTCATTAATGAAGGTTGTGCATCTCGCATTGCGGCATACAGCACTCGCGGTGCACTTCTACGGCGCACACAGCCGCGGTTAGGGTCGTTCGCAACACGGACACGTTCGCAGCCCGGTTCTCCGCACCTTTTGTACGTACCGGCGGTGATTGGACAGTGGATACGTGCGAGACGACCGTGGGTAGATCGATACATTTGCCGATCTATAGTCGGTGATCGCGCGACCGGCTACCGCGGCAAGTAGATCATGTTCCGAGTACGCGAGCACATCTCGCGCCGATCGGGACGCGTGCAGGATCGAGGATTATTCCCGGCTCGGGAACTGGTACCTGGTAATCGGTCCCTATCGCGATCTTGTCGCCCGATGCTCTCCTTTGATGCCGCGAAAGATCCAGATTCGATCGCGATCGCGAACGCGTCGATCGCTCGAAGCACCGCCGCGCCGGCGCGGCATTGAAGTCTCTCGCGCGGCATTGAAGTCTCCGGCGTGCAACGCTCTTTCCCACCGGTTTATTAATCGTTTCCTATATCTCGGGAATTGCTTGGAAGGATTATGGCAATCTGCGCTGTGTCGACCAATATTTAAACTGGGTCGCACACATTTTTTAATATTTTACCGATCGCATTTCAACTCCTTTGTTCGGTTTCTGTGTTACCTCCTTAGATCGAAATATCCTGGAATATCTAAAAATTACGATTATGTTTTAGTAAGCAATTAATTTTATTATGTGACTTGTCATAATCAGTCAAGAAGCTAAAACTTCCCTTTTCGCCGCGGTAAATTTAAAATATTACAAGATTCTGAAGTTTTGATTTTTGGGCATGTTTTATGCAAAGATGTAGAGAGTTGTCCGAAGTAATAAAATTTAATCAAGTTTAATTTTTTACTATGTTTAATGAGCAAATATGTTAAATTTTTGAGAATCAGTAGACAAAGTTGATCTGGTTGTCCTTTCAAGCGACTCGTTAAATGTCAGGTCACAGATTAATAATGCAATTTATTCCAGTTGAAGCAGTCTTTCTGCTTTATTTTTTAAACAACCGAGACTTAAAAGTTGCGATTCGTGTTCCACTGAAAAATTGCTAATATTCTCAGAAGCCTGTCGGATTTCTCAGCGGGCAATCTGTTTCACATTCTACCATCGGCCATTTCAAGCGAGAAAACATGCATCCGAAGATTTTTTAGAAGCCGCAGAAAAATATCATGCTTTATAGAAATTTATTATCCGCACCGTGATCTCGCGTGTGTTAACGCGAGAATGATTGCATAATTAAGACAGTAGAATTTCAATAAGTTTCTACTTCTCGTTGCCCCGGAGCGTGAAAGCGCAGACTCAAGCGTATACAATATTTTATAAACGGAATCATGATTCTACATCCTGGCGTATAATTTATTTCCGCAGAAAGTGGTTATATCGATATTTTGACGTGATAGTGGTGTCGATTATACTATAGCAGTTTGGTGGAAGCTTCTTAGAATGCTCTTGACTTTTTCCATGCACGGTTATAAATTGTTTCTCAATTTCGAATTCGGGGATTTTTGTGAGAGTTGGAGATTTTTAATCTTCTCATATTCTACGAAACTGATGGATGGTGATTTTTACACGAGCATAGTCGTTACTAATTATTGTGAAAGTGGTGTGTCCATTTTTTTTTTAATGAGATATCACATAATTTGTATATTTGTATTTTCTTTTATTAACAAAAAATGGACTTGCACCACTTTCAAAATTAACGGTCCATTTAATGTATATTTATTTATAAAAACTACTACATTAATTCCTGTAGATTTTCTCTCCCGATAAGCAAATATACATAATTAAAATTATAACTGAAATTTCTCTACCCAAAAAAAGAAACTTTCTCCGAATGAATTCTCTTGTAGATTTTCTGTAGTTCCTCTCTCCCGATAAGTGGATCTTCGTAAATAATTCAAAACAACACCACCCTCGAGTATGTCTCTCCCCGAAAAGCCTATTCGGTAATAATTCCTAGGTGTCTCGAGTATCGTAGATCTCTATCGGGAAAATATTCGTACATCAGACTGTCAGGCACATTCTACTAGTATACCAGGCACGTCGGAGGATCGAGAGACCGAAGAAGGTGAACAAAAGAACGCGCGAACAAACGAACGATACGGAATCGTTGCTGTCAATGCAGCAGTAAAAAAATTAGCATAATCGCTCGATGTCGTCGATACGGATTTGCATAAAGAATTCGTTGTCGAACCAGTCGAAGGTGTCCGAGATATGCGCGCAACCATCTCCGGTGGAATTTGATTTCATTCATTTCGGGCCAGGAGTGCCACCGGTCTTTTACAATGCGCGACAATAATATTTACTTTACCTCTACAGCTTCGCCTTTTATGCGCAAAGTATTTTTAATGGCTTTCGCGAAGCTACTAACACTGAAATTAAACATTGTGTACGATATTTTTCTATATGTTAGATATTCTCTGACGAGTCATCGCGTTAATGTATAAAATTCGGAGACACATCAGAATTTGAAAAGTTCAAAAAAGTTGATTGATACTCTTTCATATCATTGTATACTTTATTGTTCGGTGGCAAAAATGAAACCAAATTTTACTGTTTTAGGGGTGGGCAGAAAATCAGCACAAAAATATTTTGGAAATTTAGAAACTCGGATCAAACTAAAAAATTTACTTGATTCTCCTCTATATTATTCTCACCATAATTTAGGGTTCGGTGAAACAAAGCGAACCGAATTTGGCTATATCAGGGATAAGTATAATTTTGGTGGCAAGTCTGCAGGATTTATTGTTGTACTTTTCTACTGTTGTATTGTTGCACTTTTTGTATTTAATATATAAATCACAGTAAATAGAATTTTTCTTGGAATATCGGACTCGAACTAAATAATTTTTTTAAAAAGCTGTTCAAACCTTTCCAGGGAGCTAAAATGTACTAAATGGCAGAATAATGGCACCTTTTTGAATTCGTCCGGAAAGGCCCAAAATATTACGAATAAAAATGTATAACTTAAAAAACCAAACTGTACTTCCCCTTATTTCTCCCACAGCTTCAGCCACCAAAAAATATTTGCCCCATTTCGCGTGCTCGTTCGCAACAAACAAAAAGCGAAGGAATTTGGTGAAAGAATGTTTCGGGAATCGAGTCGAGACGTTCGTATAATCCGCGATCGATAAAAATGATTTTCGCACATTTCATTAAAGCCAACCCAGAAAGGTATCACCGATCGTCACCTGCGGCGACGACAGCGTCGTGCGCGATGCCCTTAACCGACAATACTTTCGCTCGAGGTTCCCCGGAGGGCCATTTCGTTGGTCCGGAGCCGGGGCCCGATCCTCAGCGGGCAGAGGCGCGCGCTGTTTCGGGGCCGCGACAAATTGGAAATTACCCTTCCGCGGCGCGGTCGCCTCGATTGAGATTAATTGATTTTTTCAACGGCCGTGGTTGCGGTGCTCTCACCGGGGCCACGTTCGCCCCGGTTCGCCATTTTCGGACGAAACTGGCGCGGATCGGGATCGTGAGAACCGTGACGAACGATAGATCGCCTCGGGTGGAAGAAGCCCCGCGCCGAAGAAAGCAGATCGGGGACCGTCTTACGTCACACCGAAAGTACCGGAGGAGCCCGGTCCCAAGGAGGCCCCCGTGAGTCGATGATCAGGATAATCACGATAAGATGGCGCGCGCAGAAAAATGCGAAAAAAATTATACCGTAGGGGAGGTGAGGACGCATACCGTGACGCGCACTCTCTCGACGCCTGTAATTGCTGTTCACCGAAATTGGACCTCATCGCCGCGTCTACGAGGACAGGTTCGACCGTAAAGAATCACCGTACGCTCATTTCCCGGCGCGTCCGGGTAATTAAGATATCGTTTAAATTCCGCGCCGAGCGGCCGCGTATCTCGATCCCCGCGGATGCGCGTCGACCGTCGATCGTCCGCTGAAATTTTTCTGCCGGGTACACCCGTTTCTTGCCCGGCCGGGAGAAAGTTCGGCGGGACGTTTTAGGAATGCCGGGGATCGTAATTAGCGTTTCTACGGGAGCAGCAAATTACTCAAATTCTTCGCGTGGTGCAATCGTCCCGCGGCTCGTTAAATTGCCGCCAGAAAATTGATTCGTAAAATCGTTCCCACAAAATCTGCGCCTCGAGTGTCTCCCCAATTACATGTTACGCTGGCCCAGCGGAACGTCTATTCTACTTTCACGGTATAAAAAATACTATTTCTACTGGTGAACTTATTCATTCAGAAATGCAAGTAGAAATGGTGAGTCACGAACGGACACGCTAGTGAAAAATCATTTTTTACACTCGAATGTGATTTGATGTTGTTTACATATATTTGCGTAAATATGTATTTGTAATACTAGTACTATTTATGAAATTTTTAACGCGGAATCTTTCAATGATTAGTGTCAGTTTTTAGTATTAATTCTCCCTGAAAGGTTCAATAGTAAAGCCTGTTTGATATTTATATAGTAAGTAGAAACAGTGAGCTATGAACAGACACACTTCCGCGGTAAAAATTGTCTTCGAATGTGTGTACATGTTTATTGATAATAGTTATGATTCATACAAGTATTAGCCCTCAACCATACAATGATTACTATCAATCGTTAGCGTCAATTCAAGTGACTGTAAATCCTTTTAGAAAAGAGTACAATAAGTGGATTCAGTGAGCCGTGAACAGACACATCAGCAGTTTCCTCTCAAGAGTATGCATATTAATCTGCATTCTAAATATAGATTCTTTAAACTAACTTTTTCTCGCAAACCCATTCCCTGCAAGGTTCCACCACTAATTATAGAGTACCCTGTGCAACAAGAGCAGAAATTACGAAGCTAAATAAAAAGACGAATATAATTGACCTTTTTCTTATGAACAATAAAAACATGTTACCCTATACGGAAACAGGAATAACAATGTGATTAAAAGGTTATATTTGCTGACGAATATATTGATTAAAAAAGTAGTTATGATTAACCCTTCACAGACAAGAACTAGCTGAATTTCAATTTGCAATGAGTTTAACGTGCCTGTTTTACCTATGAAACAAAGTTACATACCGAAGAATTAAATATCAGATAATTGATTTGTGTTCACAAACAGTTGATAAAAAAGTGGTGGATTCCAAGTAAGTAGACGAGAACAAAAAAGTTTAGAGACGAGGTCAAGTTAGGCTCCGGTAAACGCGAATCTCCCGGATTTGCGAAATACCATTCGCACGCAAGGTACGATCGTACAGAAGATCGTGGATCGCCGAAAGTCTCGATTTCACGTAATTCCATCTCGGCCGGTCTTTTATTCGGCCGCGATTCCCGCTCGCCAATTAGAATTGCAGGTTGCGCTGGTCTATTTTCCGTCGTCCTTGATAAACGAAAGCGCCTCGCTTCGGAGCGACGTGATTCGCGTACGCTTCTCATCACCTTCGTCGTTAACCGAACAATCTGGTTAATAGTTATCGCCAGCGTTATTGCCGTCGTTGCTCATTACCTTGCTGCCGTGTTCACGCGTTTACATCGCGCGCGAAAAGGAGCGGGGCCGATCGCCGCGAAACCGGGGAGCATTCCATCCGCACGATGATGATTCACCCCGGATTTTCCTTCCTTCTTTTTTCGTCGTTCCTTCCTCCTCGCGCCGCGGCGTGATAATCATTTCACTACCCGGTTGAGCGTGCCGCGACGGCGCCATTTATTACCCGCGACACAGATATTATTACGTTGAGTCAGGCACCGTTTCGTGAGCGGAATTCTCGTTTCTGCAGTAAACGCGTCTTCTTCCCTCAGTCCGCGATCATTAACACGCTCTAAAGCCGGCGTTAACAACGGTCGTACCGAATAATTGAATTAAGACTCGCCCGAGGTGCTCGAACAACACGGAGCCACGTGAATCGCCCCCAGCAAAAAAATACTTTCATCACACTCTCTTTCGAGAAACAAAACTCCTTCATTTTGAGAAAGGCGTCGCTCGAAATTTAAACAGTTTTCTTGCTTTTTCAACGAAATCTGAATTTTTTACTCTGCTCTCACTCTGTTCTCTTTCTGTTCTTGTTTTTATTAACACTAGGTTTAATTTACGATGATTAAGACAACTTATTTCCTTAGTCATATATTATAACAAATATCGCTGAAAATTTTAATTAATAGCCCCGTGACATTTTTATAATGTAAAATAGTCACTGTTGATGCCCCATAAACTAAATAGGGAAAATAAACGATGCTTTTAAATGAATATGCTTACGAAGAAAATAAGTTTCTAGATCGTCTTATTGATTATACATTAAAAAATCATATTGTGGAGCATGAACTTTGAAACTGTATAAAGTGACTGGTGTGATAATTACGCTACTTAATGGATACTTTAAAAGACACTATTCAATTCATACAATTTCTTAATTTTTTATTCTAAAGAGATCAATTTTCGGAGCCCACTATTCGCTGAAAAATTGTTCACAACTTCCCGCCGCGAGGCCTAAAATAATTAGTGTTTGGATCGAGCAAGCGCATCCCGCATACAGCTGGTCTTTCACCGGAGGATTATATAAATTCCGCTTGCAGCAGGTAGATAGAGCATCCCGGTGGATTGAAACAATGTTACAGAATCCTCGGGTTCGATCGGAATCCCGTTACGAATCGGCTGGCGTTCCGAGGATCCGCCGATCGGTCGTCCTCTTTTTTGCACCTGCAGCACCGGTCCCGGCGAGGCCTGCCAGCGTGTCCCTTCCCACGCAAACACGGTAAACATTAATTGAAATGTCACTCCCGCCGCGACATTTTCACCTGGCATTCGGCCGTACCGGCGCTGAGCACCGAGCTCGAGCGGCCACGGCCTCTCCGTGTCACTTCCTGGTGCACCTTATTAAACTGAAAATTAACATAGGCGGCTGATATGGTCGCTAAAGAAGCTCTCTCGAGCCGAGAGGTTCGGTCTGGATGCAACGGGAAGGGGACCGGGGGGAGTACCAGGGGAATCGCGGCGAGGAGAGAGACCGAGAGAGGGAGAGAGAGAGAGAAAGAGAGCAGGGAAAAGGGGGAGAAGAAAAGAGAGAGCGAGAGAGGTGGAATCGTGCAGAGCCAGGGGGAAATTTATCACCATAGAAGCAATTAATGGGATTTTTGTCGGGCCGGGCCGGCCCACGGCTCACGAGCACGGTCTCCGTTCCGTGCATCGTGGTCACGTCTCTGCTGCATACACGGCCCTCTCGGCTTGGTCTGTGTGCACGCGGCTTATGTAACGCTGGTCGTCCGGCTGATATTAAGGCCACGGCTGAGAACGCCCGTCGAAATCGTCCCCCGGTTCATTAGGGTGTCTGAATAAATGAGCGAGCCGTGGCTCTCTCGGTACCGGTGCGCGCGCTCTCGCCTGGACGCTCGTCACGGTGGATGAATTTCTTGCGTCGCGGGGCCAGCGATTCCGAGTCGTTTAATTGAGGCCTTCCAGTGACCCACACGAACGCTGATGGATTTTAACCTTTTCCCACCGAACGGATTTCTAACTCCGTCGCTACGAATCCACAGACAGACTCAACAGAGAATGCAAACATTCCTCAGGGAGACAAAGTCAGATTTCAATTTTCTTCAGTTTGCCTTTAAACGTGCGAATTTGTATCAAGTCCCACAGTCTAGTCTTTGCTCTAGCTTAGTCTAACTTGGTCTTGCTTGATGTAGTTGGATTCAGTTTGGTCTCTAGTTAGGTCTACTTTAATCTAGCTTGGCATAATCAAGGCTAGTTTGGTCTTGTTCAATTTTGCTTGGTCTAGTTTGAGCTTGCTTGATCTAGCTTGCTCTAGCTTAGTCTAACTTGATCTAGCTGGGTCTAGTTTGGTGCAGTTGGATTCAGTTAGGTCTATAGTTAAGTCTACTTTAATCTAGCCTGGTATAGTCAAAGCTAATTTGGTCTTGTTTAATCTTCTTTGGTCTAGTTTGAGCTAGATTGGTCCAGCTTGGTCTAGTTTAGTCTAACTTGATCTAGCTTGGTCTAGCTTGATGTAGTTAGATTCAATTAGATCCTTAGTTACGCCTACTTTAATCTAGCCTGGTATAGTCAAGGCTAGTTTGGTCTTGTTCAATCTTGCTTGGTCTAGTTTGAACTAGCTTAATGGAGCTTGGTCTAGCTTGATGTAGTTAGATTCAATTAGATCCTTAGTTACGAATACTTTAATCTAGCCTGGTATATTCAGGTCTAATTTGGTCTTGTTTAACCTACCTCAGTATAGTTTGGTCGTATTTGATCTAGCTTGATCTAGTTTACTTTAGTTACATCCAATTTATTAGTTACTTCCGTCTAATTATGCCTGGCTAGGTCAGGTTCGTCTTACCTTTAATTTAAGTCTAATTTAACCCAGCGTCCAATTGTCGAGCCTAATTTGATCCAGTTTGACGTTGTTTGATCCAGTCGAAGTCAACACAATCGCCATCGTCGCGAGCTCCATCCACGAGCCGACACACTATCATGCAATCATCACATCCCAAATAATATGTTCACTCATTCCCGTGCGTGAACGTCTGGAATTCACAATGATCACGATTTAATAAAATCAGCTGAAGTTCTTGCTCCGTTTACAATCCGATGGTATGCTGATTACGGGGTAAGTAAATATATGTTTGATAGCAGGTTGTACAAATTAATCCGGGGAAAAAGAGATACGTTCATTTGCATAAACACCTGCAGTCCGCTAATTAGCGGCTTCAGAATAACGGTGGACACTCTCGCAGATCTCCCGATCAAATCTCGTTTATGCAATTTGTTACGAAATGAAGGACGTACCTGACTACACCTCTCTAGAGTACGATGGAAATTATGATCATGCAATACGTTATACTTGATATTTAATAACGAGATCTCCGATTCGATGTTTCAACGACTCAACTGTGTTCCCAGCCGCGAATCCTTTATACCATGCGGCTCCTTTGACACCCTGTACTTGGGCGGTAATTGTACCATTGTTGCGTTGCTGTGGTAGCTGGAAATCGTGATTTACGTTTAGGTTGGAGGTGCGACAAGCAATCAATATAGATCGATGATAAATTATTGTTGCTTTACTATATCTGCACCAAAGAAAGATAATTTGAAGTATCTCTTATCACCGTCCTGACGCTTTTAAACAAAAAGTGGCATATCGAAACCCCATAATCCACCTTGTTGCTTATCGAAGAACACCTCGAGGGATCCGTTGGCAAAAATGATGAAGCGTCGCGTGCATTCGCGAGAGGCCGGTGCCGTAGGATGCATCTCGACGCACGCAGAGGCAAGGGCGCGCAATCACCGGGCGCGATAGCGGTCAGCGGCCGGTGCCGGCCGAGTTTGACGTTAATTGGCTGTAATTACGGGGCGAACCGCTTAATTAGGTGGGCCCCGGGTCGGCGGAGGCGCCGATTCCGAAATTTATCGATGCACGGGACACGGTTCGGTGGACGGGACGCTCGGAGGCTGTCGGGGTTGCTGTGCATCGCGCGGTGCTTCGCGGCGCATCGATCGCCGAGATCGGCGGAAGAAAAAACGAGGACGCCGAGGAGCGCATTAAAAGTGGGAAAAGAAAAACCGAAGGGGGTAAAGAGAGAGAGAGAGAGAGGATCTCTCGCGGCCGGTCGGTGGAGCCGCTATCACGATCTCGCGATCTCGGCCGGTGTTGCGCAGAGAGCGGAGAGGTGCTAGGAGAGTGCAAGGTAGCGCGCGGACGCTACCGGCCCGGCGTTAATTAAGCGACGCCACCGCTAGAGCGGCGGCACCTAGTTGCAAGCAAGGCCTCTCGGTTGCATTCGGCGAGCCGATCCAGCGCGATTTTTACCGGCTCGCTGGCCGGCCCTCGCGATTTTTTTCGGGACAGACCCGACACCGACACCCGGGGCCCCTATCTGCCGCTCGGAATCGGAAGCGCCTCCTCGGTCTCGCGCTCGTTTCTACCCGCAGCAGGAAGAATTCGAGGCGCGCGTTCCTGCCGCGAAACCCCGTGCAGCCGTGCCAGCCCCTTGTACGGAGATAGCCGTATCGGGGCCGGCTAATCGCGCCGTGCCCGTGTCCACCCATCTGCACCCACTACCGGTTCACGCTCAAAGGTATCGGACCGAGATCGGCCGCGAGCATCGACGCGATTTACCGGCGTCTCGCCGGGAAATTGCCCGTCTCTCGTGCCTCGGCGATCATCGGCACACGGAATCGTGAGAAATCTGCGTGCGACATTGCACGAGTACTCACCTGAGCATTCGTCCCCTCTGAGATCTTGAAAATGAAGTTAGGTACTCCGAGAAGCTGACAAATGTTCTGGGTGAACGGAGGACTTGGGTGACTGGTGCCCTTTGCCTTGGACACTCTGCGGATTGGACGCGA
>JAQQRP010000382.1:0-11805 GCA_028454245.1 Halictus quadricinctus
TGAAATTCCTCGGGGGGTTCGACGGTTTTCTAGCAGTGTGGATCAGGTTCGGATGGTTCTGCGATTGATCAGGGGCGTACTCTCGTTGGGCGATCACCTGAGAAGGGGAGCTTCTCGAGCAAGAGGAAGCAGCCTGAGGCTGATACGTGAGGGGAATACCTGAGCACACGAGGCTGAGGATTAGAGGGGGCAGGGGGTAGGGAGGGAGGGATGGAGAGAACTCGTGTTCCCGGGCAACAGTCATTGTGCTTAGAAGTAGCTTAAGCTAATTGTGAGAGCCGCCCTGGGAATTTCTCTCGCACGGCTAATGGGGCGGAGTCGGAGTGGCTCTTCAGGAACGCTATCGTGCTCGAGCTGATTAAGTGCGCCGTGGACCGATGTCAGAAGACGATAATTTGCATCCGGATTATGTCGCCGTGCACCGGATGCACCGAATGCAACGCGGAGAGACCCTCTCGAGGCCGCGTAAAACCTGGCCACTCGACGGGACTCGACGAGCTAACCCAGAATCGAATGGCTAATCGCTCGCTTGATCGATTACTATTCTCTAGCTTCCCCCCCGTCCACCCCATGTCTCATCGCTTCGTGATGAGCTTTCGCGATCGTCGTCGTTGGTTCACGATAAAAACGCCGGGAGCCTATCTCTGTCTTGCTCTGTTAGTATTATTATTTTCACCGGTGTATTGCGGAATGGTCCCGTCGGATATACAGGTTAACGGCGATGTCGTGACCTGGATGTTCAGGACGTTCCGATGCGCCGTTACGATGCTACGTGGACGGAATTCCCGACCGGCTGGCTTTCGGCGAGCGTGCGCCGCTGATCTCGACCCGATGAGAATGGATAAGGTATCTCTGATGACCGCCGATGCATCGTGATGCACCGTGATGCACCGTGATCGTTGCCTGTTCCGATTTCTCCAAGTGGTCATCCGCTGTTATTTTTTTATTTTACTAAATCCCGTTCCCCACGCGGTTCTCGTCGGCAGAAGTGATTAACACATTACCTACCGGCGATTACTTAACAATTTTTGGAAGTCTGTAGTCCTTCGATAAGAATTTTTTAAATATCTGCTTCGGTAGCAATACCAATTTTAATTTATCAACTTCTAATCATTTCTTTTGGAATTTATTCCATAGGAATGTTTTTTAAGCTTTCTGTTGGTATAACACAATTATTGCAAATCGTATTAATAGGCCTCCGGTAGATAAAGTGTCAATAAGAAAAATGGATAAATTCTGTATCATAAGTAAGGGCCTTAAAGGGTTAAAGAGTTAAATAGTAAAAGGTTCTTTCATTTCTTGACTACTAATTTTCAAATATAATATTACCTAGTAATATCACTAGTAGTGCTAATAGTACCAAGCCATTCGACTTACAAATGCATGAAACTATTACGCTAGTGATTAACATTCGAAAGCTGGACACTAATCGTATAATAAGATTGAAATGGCATGCTCGCGAGTGTGCAGAAAACTTTCGCAGAGAATGTTCGGAACGGAATTAGTTTAAAAGAGAGAAACGTTTAAAAAGTTCGCCGGCAGACTGGCATAATTCACTTGAGCTCCGTTGTTTTGAAACGTAACGAAGATATTAAGGAAACGACGTTTAAAGTTTAAAACAGTTCGCGACATGAATTATTTCTGTAGTTAATTATTTCTAAACAGAATTGAATTGTTAAACAATGAATTTCCACGATATCTCGGAAGATCTGTTTCGTTCTATACTGATGCCTCGATCTTCGGTGGTTGTAATCTCAGTATATTGTCAGGCACAGTGGAATATCTCGGTCTTTGGTCAGACAAAGTGGAATATTTCTGCGTTCAGTTAAATTAGAATGAAAAGTAGGTTGTAGATTTTATGCATTTACGGCAAAAATGGTTAAAATAGAGACATTGGAAGAATTTAAGGACATGGTTGCATTATTTCCGACTGGTTAACATTATTACAAAAAAATGCACTTTCACCTAACTTCTGTTTCTTACGATTACACAATTTTTACTTTGCTCATCCGCAGTCTAGTGATCAGAAAAAGTAGTCAAGTTTGAGATCAGACGAGTAATAGAACAATTTCTACTATTTCATTCCACGATTGAACAAATCGGTATGTGACCATGGACAAGTAGAATACGCTTAGCAGTGGTCGGACAAAGTAGATCATCTCCGTCGAATATCGACCACAGTAGAACAGGACGAGCTGTTGCCAGCCAAAACTAGAATAGATCTGTGACCATAAAAAAGTAATAAAGGTCAATCTGCGATCTGCCCAAAGTAGAATAGTCCTGTATACCAGCTTTCACAGGTAGACTACATAATTCAGTGATTCGAGGAAGTATAATGGAACAGATGTTGTATTTCCACCAGTGAAATACAATAGTTTGCGATTCGAGAAGAATAACATAGGTCAGTCAAGAGGAATGAACCAGTGGTCAGACGAAGTAGATTAGCTCTGTCACAGATCAGCCGCAGTAGAATAGGACTAGCTGCGGTCAGCCAAAATCGGAATAGCTCTACACAATTCTCTAAGCTCATGAAACAAGTATTTAACACTTCTAAACATTTGTTTAAAAACCTTCTCGAAGCTTAAATTGTCATATTGCGACATCTGTATGTGGATTAAATTTAGTTCCGAATTAAATAATAAAAATACGCCAGAGAAATTAAATTCAAACTGAGAGACCTATACAAAAAAATTAAAAATGCTACCGTAAAAGAAATAAATGTAGCTTCTGCGTGTGGCTATTAATGCAATTTTTATTCTGCACAAAAATCCTCTAAAAAATAATATCTAAAAAACTTTGAATAATTGTTTTCACTTTGAGTTTCTAAATTTTGTCTTCAGACCGACAGATAGTCATCTGAAATGCGAAATATTTTAGATTTCGACTAAAAATCGAAAAAAAATTTGTTTCGTGTCTAAAAAAATTTATTTCACTACACGAAAGTTGAAAATTTCAATTTTGACCCGGAAAAACGGGTTTCCTGTGCACTGGGTCGGGATCGAACGGCGTGCAATGGATTCGCATCGTTTTAATCGGAGTCAGAGAGCTCGGGCCGGGACGAGCGCCGCGTTCGAACGAATAACGAGGGCAGCTTGTTAATTCCCGCGGGGAGGCGAGCAACGGTGGAAAACGCCGGTAAACAATTCTCGATAAATCGCTAAATACGATCGCGACTCTCTTTTCCCGCGACTCTCGGCGTCCTCGTTTAAGCCGCGTCGGCGGCGTCGGTCGTTTAAAGCCGGCCATTCGTATTAATTATTCGCGCGTCGGCCTGATTAACGAGCTCACCCGTGCAATTTGTAGTCACGCTCGCGACCGCTCTAATGATAATATAGCTACCGAAGAGGGAGAGGGGGAGAGTGAGAGAGAGAGGGAGAGAGAAATGAGAAAGTCGAACGAGCGATGACTCCGTTGGCGCCCAGACGCTATCGATCTCTCGGACTCTCGCCGCGATTCGGAAACTGAGAATTATGCTAGGTTACCAGCGGCTTAGAGGTCACAGCATGATCTTACCTTTGGCTGTATACCGCGTCACATCAACAGGGTATCGAATTGTTTTCGCCCGTACGTCTCCGGCTCAAAGCGACCGAGAGACTATGTGTGTTTGTAGGACTAATATCGGGAACACGAGAAGATAGAACCGTGTTTATGCGAATATATCAGGCTGGTCGGATAACGTTAACCAGGGTTTCGATACTATTGGACTGGTTGCGGGGGCATATTGATAATTGCATGAACCTTGAATCATTTAATAACAAAGGTTCATAATATGGCTCTATTTATTAAAGAACGATAATTTGTCCTTGCATTTGTTCTTGATATATTCGTATATTCTTATATCCTTACCTAGTGCCTTAGTGGCCGGGCGAGCAGCGTGTCCGACTGCCACCCGGATGGCCGGGGTTCGAGGTTCGCTACCGCCGTTTCTGTTTCTTCCGCGTTTTTTCTCCTCGAGATCTCCCTAGGAATTGCGTATTAATTCTCCTGAGATTATTAGAAAATCGTCGAATGGTAGAGAAATGGATTTCCTAATAAAAATGTATTCGTTTCGAAAAAGTGGCACAAGCCTCTCTCTACGTTGAAAATGTGTATTGCGAGTAGGTAGGGTTCATCGATTCTGCTTTCTACCACAGGAGTTCGATGCAGAAAAGGTGAAGAGTAAAAAGTGTGGGGAAATTGAAGAGAAAGAAGAAAAGAAGGGTAAAGGTAAAAATGGGATTTACAGCGCCTCTCCGGAAAATGTGTAGTAATCTCCTGGGAGTTGTTGCAGGTAACCCCAGGATCTTTAACGAATAAAAGCAGAAAAAGAGAGAGCACGCTATGAATGAGATTTGAAAAACAAGAAAAAAGAGAGTGGACTTATTATAGAACAAAATACCGCCTGGAAAGAAGAAAGTTCTGCGGAGTTGTGTGTTGCCGGTTCGTGGGGAAAATGTTCGCGTGAAAAGTTGCACGGTTCGGAAAGAGCCAAATGAGAACGCTCGCATGATGAAAAATGGTGTGAAGCTCGAAGGAAAAGCTCTGTTGGGGAGGTAGAAAAAATATGGAAAAATCATGAGAAAATGAAGCCAGCAGTCCACTCTACTACAGTCGCGATTGGTACAAGGGCAATTTCGGAAAAAGTGAAGTAAAGAATTCTCAGTGGTAAACCACAGAAGGTAGCAAATAGAATCTGCAGAAATTGGAAAGAAAAACAGTATGATTCGCTGAAGGGAGAGCAGAGTTGGATCGAAGGAGGAAATAATGAGTCTGTATGCGGACAATAAGAAGTCGAAAATACGACAGCCAGCGACTGCGAAATGCGCAATTTCCGCAAGACGCAGCCGCACGGGAGCTGCAAGACTTCCTGCATCTTCTGTACGTGGCCCCCGGAGAGAGAAGATGAAGAGAGAGAGAGAGAGAATGGTCGTTTAAAATATAACGCGCTGGCCGGCTCTCCCAGAAAATCTTTCACGCCCGCCGGCGTGTGTACAGGGTCGTATTTTTCTTGGGGGGTGGGGGGAGACATTACTTAGCATCGTGGTGTCTGCGCACGGGACCAGGCGGGTCGCGTCGGGTCGGCTTGGGTCGGAACGGGGCGGGTTTATATACCGCTATGTAGCGGTGTAAACATACCGGGGAGGCGGATCGATTTATGCAGCTAAGTAAGTGCATTTTTATGCACCGTTTCACAGCCGAGACGAGCAGCCTTGCAACGAGTCACTTCGTTTAACGAACGACCTATATAGCCGACGCTCGCGCACCTCCCTCGCCCTGAAACTCGCTGTACCCGCGCCCGCACCGTGTCAAATCGATTCATTCGAGAATTCGACGTACTCTCCCTCCCCCTCCCCAACCTACTCGCACACATTAACATCCTCGAGACACACCTGATAAATCTGCACGGTCTGCATTCTATTCCTTCGACGATGCGCGAACCATGCGATTGGAATTCTGTATGAATTCGACCAATAACCACAGCAATTACCACTTCATCTACCGGAAGCCTGTGTTAATAGGATTTTTAATAATTGCTCTGTACCACGGTGATGCTTAAACGTCTTTGATATATTGACGCATTACCGGCGATTATTCCATAATTTTTAAAAGCCCACGGTCCTTTGCTGAATACTTTTTAATGGATCCTTTAACGGCAATTTTTATTGTGAACCATTACCATTATATATTTACCCTCGGTAACATCATTCGAGAATTTTGTTTCAGGTTATAATGTGGAAGACAATTTCTGGGCTTCCTTTTGGTACAGTACTACTACTGAAAGTTCTAATATATTTTTATAAACCTTAATACCAAACGAAATTATTATTGTCCTGATCCTGTTGAGGGATCTGTGAAATAATCCTAGGACTCGGTTATCTAGACATTTGGTTCGACTAAATTTTTATTTAAACAAACAGAAAAAATAGTGCAGAATTTCGGAATTGTTTTTCGAACGTAGGTGTAATTGGAGTCGATGAAACAGTGGAATCGCGATAAACGGGTTCTTTGATTGGAAATATGATCGATGTGTAAGCGTGTAATGCTAGATAATGAATATCGCACCGAATCTGTCATACGAAATTGTTTATCGGCGAGCGAGAGTCTTTTATCGTCGATTTATCGTTCCACCGTCGTCGTTTCGCGTGGCCTTTGTGAGGTTGCGGTTAATGTCCCGTTTAATTAGCGCATTACATACTTCCGCTGTGTTTAATTAAATATATATTTATCCGTTGCGCGATTTTGTCGGGAAAGGTGGTGGAACGATAAAATTGCGACAACGAAATGCGGCTGGAAATCGACGTGACTTCCAACATTGCATTCTAGGCGATTAACATTGAATTGCCGATCGAATGATCGGTTTCAAATTTTGCAACTCACTGTTATTAAAATTGTGAGGACGCTTCAGTGATTCTATGAATGTTTACCATGCTCGTATCGTAATACAAATTCTGCAGAATCCAGATAAAATTAATTTTCTCATTTTCATAATTCAAATCAAAATATCAATGGCTATTAATAAGAATTTCAGAATATCGTATCGTCATAAAAATTCGGCAAAATCCAGATAAAATTAATTTTGTCACTTTCATAATTCAAATCAAAATATCAATGGCTATTAATACAAATTTCAGAATATCGTATCGTCATAAAAATTCTGCAAAATCCAGATAAAATTAATTTTGTCACTTTCATAATTCAAATCAAAATATCAATGGCTATTAATAAAAATTTCAGAATATCGTATCGTCATAAATATTCCGCAAGACCCATATAAATTTAATTTTGTCATTTTAATGATTTAAAACTTATCAATGGCTGTTAATAAAAATTTCACAGTGTCGTACCATAAAAAAAAATTGTGCAAAATCTATATAAACGTAATCTTGTCATTCTCATAATTTAAAACGCATCAGTGGCTTTCAAAAAATATTTCATGATATATAACTCTCATATCAAAAAGCAAAAATTGTGCAAAATTTATATAAATGTAATCTTGTCATTCTCATAATTTAAAACGCATCAGTGGCTCTCAAAAAATATTTTATGATATATAACTCTCATATCAAAAAGCAAAAATTGTGCAAAATTTATATAAATGTAATCTTGTCATTCTCATAATTTAAAACGCATCAGTGGCTCTCAAAAAATATTTCATGATATATAACTCTCATATCAAGAAATAAAAATTCAGCAAAATTTCTATAATTTCATTTTCATAATTTGAAATAGTGGTTCTTTGGAAATTGTGATTAATGATAGCGGTTATACTCGGTGCGCTGTTGCAAAAATTCGGCCGATTAAGCAAAGCCGGTTAAGCGGAAGTGGCAGTCGGTCGGTCGATTCTGCATCGCGTGGCGCATCCCGGCTAAGTAAGTGCGAGTTAACGTATGCACGTGTGCGCGGCGGAAGGGGGAGAGGAGCTGGTTCGATTTGGGAAACGCAAAGCCCGTAATCATCGGAGCCGCAAACGGTCATAATCGCGTGTCGATTGCCGGGGCGACCGACATCGGCGTTCCCAAACGGAATTCCGGAATTCGCTGGACCGGTACAGGCTCGAGACGATCTCCTTTGGCTGATCCAGGCTTTAATCACCGCGACCCTTAATTATCTTGGACCGGAAATTAATCGGGAGTCGGGAAAAATTAATTTGAGGCAAGAGAAGACGGTCGAAGCTCGGTGGGAGCTTTTGACATTGTGCTTCTGGGATTGGTAATATTTTTTAGTTAAGCACAAATTAATTGGAAGCCAGGCAAAATTTCATAAATAATTCTAAAGAGTCAAATAGTGGCGATTATATTTTCGAGACTGACGCGTGCTTTATCACTGTTGCTATGAATTCTTGCGTGCGATACTTTGCATACTGGTTCTCCAGACCATTCCGCACGTGTGCACACCAATTAATTTAACAACGTCCTACTGCAGAAAAAGTGTCCTTCCGCAGGAAAATAACGGCAGCTCGACAAAACGCGAGCGTAGGGGAGGCACGAGCTTATGGCAGCCGAGTGCATGCGTGCACGCGTAATTACTAGGTTCTTGGCTGACATAGTTGGCTCTCTTTGCCTGTGATTCGCCGGTGGGATCGGCGGCACGCATAATTAACGCGATACGGAACACAAGACCGGTGCTGCATGTATTTCGGAATAGCGGATCGTTTGAAATATGCAGTGGACGCTGCAAGCCCCTCTGCAATTAGTCAGCCTGTAATCTCGTCTCGGGGTTGTTGCGAAGACAACACTCTCGTTACGGTCCCCTAATTTCGCCTAATTTCGATTCGAAAAATTTCGATCTCTCGCGTTCCACGTGCATTCCGTATCTCGCTTTTCCACCGTCTTTATTTTCCATTCAGTTTATTCGGCATTCTCGGTCGGGCGACTGTCAGCGACCACGTTTGCGGTTGACGAGGGAAATCCGCCAGATGTTGAATTAGTTTCGAAACAATAATGGTCGCGCCGAGCTATAAGGCTCGATCTACCGCGGCGTAACAGTGGACACGTTAACGACGAATTAATCGAAACACTTTCCGGCTGAGCTGTTGACAGTACTGCCCCTGGCAGCGACCTGCTCTCGATCAATATCGCCAACGGGATTTGCTTGTTCGTTAACAAACGCCGAGCGGGTCGAATCTAGCTCATCTTTCGGAATTTTTTCTGCGAAAACTAGCAAACTCTTTTTCAAAATAAATACCACGATTAAAAGTACGAACATTGTAGAACTTGTAGGAATTTTTTGGTTCAAATATATTCAAAAATGCCTCTGCAAAATGGCGGTCGATTAACCCTGAAATACGAGTTTCTCTGTCGACTCTAGTTGATAGTGATTTTTCAGAATTTTTTCTGAGAAAACTAGTCAACTCTTTTTCAAAATCAATACCTCGATTAAAAGTACGAACATTGTAGAACTTGTAGGAATTTTTTAGTTACGATATCTTCAAAAATGTCTGCAAAATGGCGGTCTTTCATCCCCTAAAAAGAAGCTTCCCTCTCGACTCTAGTTAATAGTGATCTTTCGGAATTTTTTCTGAAAAAACTAGCCAACTCCTTTTCAAAATAAATACCTCGATTGAAAGTACAAACATTGTATAACTTGTACGAATTTTTTGGTTGCAACATCTTAAAAAATGTCTCTGTAAAATGGCGGTCTTTCGAAACACGATTTTCGCTCAATTGAAGCTTTCATGAAAAAATATTAGAAGCTGCACAATACGTGTGTTTTTAAGTATCGTACTCGTTCAACGAAGTGTGTTTATTTCTCCCAGGGAGAGGTCTTCAATAACAAGCGTTTGTACGTAAAAGAAAAATTTTCATCCGACTCGGGAGCGGCTTAATTAACAAAACTAATTTAAGTATCCGTCAAAGGAAAAGCTCTGCAAAGGCAAGAGAATTCGATGGCGGTCGGAAATGGAGTTCCAGTTGAACGGAAAGTCCTCGGGGACCGTTTGCTGGTTCGATTTTCGAAAAAAGCCTGCGGCGGCAGGGACTCGATTTGATCTCGTTTTGAAATTCTCTGGAGTTCGAGCAGAAAAGGAACGATCTATCAATGTTCCCGCAAGGAGAAGCTGTCCAACCGGAAAGCCTCTGCCACGAGACACTATCGATCCAGGTCCAGGGTTAATACTGGCATTAGCTAAAATAAAATTTATCGAGGAAAGGGCCGCTGCGGCGTTCCATAGAATCATTTTCCGATAACGCTCGGCCCTGAACCTTTCCGTGTGAATATTTACGCGGCCGTTTTCTTCTCGATCATGCTCCACGCTTTCAGGGACAGCTGGCGGACATTGAAATTTTCCTGCTTCATCCGATATCTTTTTATTTAAACGTCGCGGTGTTTCACGCTCAGGCGAGCACACTACAATTTTTTCCTATAATACCGACCAAGGTATCTCTACGAAACTTTACAGATTCTTTCACACTGATCCGAACTATACTCCCAAATTTTTTCACATCGCTGTCATCAAAACTGTAATAGTTATAGCGGATTATCTTTCTCGGAACAGATCGAATTCTTTCTAAAAAGACGGCCCCCTTTCCGGGCGAATAACTATTACAATTTCAACGATAGGGGGACAAGAAAAATCATGAACATAGTTCAAAGGTGCCCAAATATGCCCACAAAGTTTCACAGAGCCGTACCCATCGGGCTGCGCAAGAAAAAATCCTGAATTCTTAGTACGCGCGGCAGTAGTGTAGCTCTGTGTTTGGTCAGACGGTTCGGTGAAAAAGCGGCTTTCCCCTCGATGGAGTCGAATTCTGAAGTGCGCGTGCAATTTCCACTTGTTGCTGAATTATGCGAAGCATTCGTAGCTTGATGGAAGACAATATGGCCGCCGATACTTAAAACAATGGTCTGAGAAATGTTTGAGGAAGCCAGTCTCCAACGATTTGGAAACGTACTTCGTCGCTTCGCGAACGCTCTGCGTAGGATGGTTCGTTGCTTGGCACATTGTGTACAGGGCCGGCTACGTTCAGGAACGTTTGCCTAAGTTTTGAGGAGCCGGAGAGGACGCGGAGGGATCGAAGTTTCCCCGAATAACGCTCGACGACTGAAAGTTTTCGCAGCGAGGGCTTCCCGGCCAGCTTCGTGCACCTATACCACGACACGAAAGCGTAATTGCACTTGGAAACGTTTGCAAACAAGTTTACAGAGCCTCGAGGGCCGACGACGCGCGCTCGCTCGCTCGCTAGCCTATTAATCGCGCGCGATTAATCGCGGTGAGCTAATTTCACGGGGCCGACCTTGAGTCCCCATGGTAGCGAACTACTTTTCTCCAGGGAGAAGCCACCCGCATGCAAAATCTCACTGTGATTTCAAAAGTTTCTGTGCACGATGCTTAAGGGAAGGAAACCCCATAGCATGGCGCCTGAAACGACGTGGGCGTTTGTTTTTCATTGAGAGGTACAAAAAAATGAAAACGAGACAGGCGGATTTGCAACTTATCCGGGAAAGCTCTGAATCGACAAAACTGGTGTTTACAATTGCAAAACTAGTTAATAATAATTTATTTGTAATTGTAGAATGTTTATTTCCCCCTCGCCGCATCGAAATCTGCAAAATTGATATTTTTACTCACAGAATATGGTTTAGTAGCTATTTTTAAAAAATTGTTCGGTACAAAATTGCTCAAAGGTGCCAGGAATGTGAAATGATCGATCAGATCTATGACGTAGCCTCCAAGAAATTCGCACTGGAAAGTTCTCCCTTGTAAACAGGACGCTTGATCGGTTCTGCGTTAATCGGGTCGAAAACAATCGAATTTGTTTACCGTGAATTCAACGGAGCTTATGGTGTCGACCCTCGTCGAACAATGAAGCATCGAGCTCTCCCCACCATAAGGATTTTTGTGCCACTGCGAAATTATTCGCAATGAGGAGCACACGTGTACCTGGCCGTACACTTTTCCGCCAATCACGATTGGCCTAAAAGGTTCTCCGATTCGAGTGGAAGTTGCATCGACATAGTCTTTCGTCGACCTTCGTGCCGCGTGTGTCTGGTGTACAGTGTTTTTCAGCTTCAGTTGTAATTGGATTATATTTATCACCAAGGTACATTCTCTGGAAATTATTTCGCATTTGCTGGGAGAAAATGTTCTACCGAATTTTGTCGAGTGTGCGAAAGTGTAGCGTCGATATTTTTATATGTGTGCGCTGTGGTTCTCAAACATTGTTGCTACGAGGAACATTAATACCTGAACTATACGCTTTCTATGTAACGTCCTCCTTTTATATGTTTTCTTGTTCGCTAAAAATGTTTGATGACGTTTGAACTGCTCTAAGGTCGTGACAAAAAATCTTTTAGTGATAAAATTAGGCTTGTTTCAAAGCTTGAAGC
>JAQQRP010000383.1:0-11784 GCA_028454245.1 Halictus quadricinctus
GACAAGCTCAGGAACCATCATACGCACATACACCAACACGGAAAGTTTATACCTCGCAACAACATCATAAATGAAGCTTACACCACGTGCGCCTGTTCGAATCCTAGCTACGTGGTTTGCAACGGGAACGACGAAACAGCGAATAACTTAGCGTTCACGCAACTCGGTTTCCAACAGCCGGCAGAGGTTTATCAACTTGCGCCTGTTCAGGAGAATTATTTACCGAATAGTGGATACGTAGCTTTACCCCAGACATACAGCAATCCCATTGTCAGCTATCACAGTGAATATCCTACCGGTTTGACGGGATCATACTATATGCAAGATGGCAACACCTTGCCTGTAAGGTGTCAATTAGGATAACAGGCGACTAAATAGATCAAACGACCAGGCTAGTTGAACATTTTATTTATTAATAGACTGCGGGTCTTAATCTTTCGAATTACATTCAATTTTATAGAATCGAAAAGGATTACAGGAGTAAACGTGATAAACTTTAACTTTGCAGTTTGGGGTCTGTTAAATAAATTTCTCAGACTTTGCAGGGAGTTATTTTCTATGGCACGGAGTGTGTGGAAATTTTTACTGTTCCAAACTGCATACCCTATTTGCCATAGAAAATAACTCCCTGCGAAGTCAGAGAAAAGTTTATCACGTTGATTACTCCTTTAATTCTTTTCGATTCCATAAAATCGAATGTAATTTGAAAGCTTCATTTTTGAAAATGGATGAAATACCGTGTCACACATACTGACTTATTAAAGTTATTGAAGAAAGAAAAAAAGAAGTTCCCGAGTGGCTTCTATTTTTGCATTTCTATTGATTTATCCGCAGACTATTTATTACGTTTCATATGGCTCACGTTGGACCTCCATTGTGCCCCGAAACTATTATCGAAATCCGTCCACATCACTATCAATTAATTAAAAAATGAATGATAGCATTTCAACGCAACGCGGTCGGTGTAATATCTTTGAATAAATATTCGACCGTTCAATATCGCCGCGTTTATTAAAAACCACTCTTTTCGTCTGTCTTTCTCTCTCCTTTCTTTCCCCCTCTCTCCCTCTGTACCCCCGTAATAGTTTACACCTCGAGTAACTCGGCGACGCTAACGAGAAGCCTGCGTCTAATTGGCCTTTAGTACGCGAACCGGATTTAAGCGTCGTTACGGTAGTCCTACAACTTAATCGCGGAAACGATCCAAAGAAGCTGTCCCCCATCTACCCTGATCATTTTAAACTTACAGCCCCGTGTCTTGCGTAATTTCGCGTGAAACCCACGGGTCGAGAAGGAAATAATTTTCCCGATCGTCCTTTCCATTCCGGTTTGTTCACGCGTCCCCGACTCAGGTTATTGCGAATTATTTCCTCGTGTTATTAATATGTTATGTCGGGCAATCGACTTTTTCTTGTTATCTCACACCGAACCTACCGACCAATGAATCTGAACGATCTGCGATGCATTTCAAACGGAAGAAAATTGAGATTTATATAGAGTTATTCTGGATCTTTATTGTCTATTCTTGAGTAACGGGATTTAACCAATCATTTTCCGAACGTCTTCATAATTTCAATAATTATAAAATATAAACCTGGTCGTTTAACGCTAAAACTATGGGGTACTAAACGCGACTAATGTATATTGCTTTATAACAACAAAAAGATTATATTTACTTAGAATCCATATAGTTTTCATTATATTTGCACCTGTAAAAAAGATCATTCCAACATGATAATGAAAATTTTATAATTTCAGTAATTGTGCAATAATTTGAGCAATTCGTCCAATTGTTCTAGTGTTAATGGCGCCTTATTTTTTTAATGAGATTTGGTTTAATTCGTTTGCATATTACATCACTCATTTGTTTGTGCCTAGCAGTAAATAAGTAACTCTAATTTCTTTGAATCGGAATCGATTAAAATAATCCACGAACGCTAACGAAAGATGAAACTATAGTTTATTAGAAAATATCAGAAAAAACAGGAAGATGGTAGCACAAAAAACATGTCGGATGAATATGTGTTAATAAATGTGTCTGAAATGTGCTACCACTTTCTTTACTAAGAAATTTTCGTGTTTCTTTTATAAGAAAACATCCATCGTGTGCTGTGCGTGTCTATACAACGTTTGTACATTTATTTCGTGTTCTCGCACACCTCTAATATTTAAAGATACTGAACAGCATATCGGATATTGGTATATTAATGTGTAAAGATGTTTCGAGATATTTATGTGGCCATACTTTTTTTACCCACTGTATCTGCCAAGTCGCACGGGGAAGGGCCCCTTCGTGATAATATGTATTTCGCAGCGAAAGTTATCGTGAAAAAACGACATTACTTATGGCATGAGTTGATATTATCGCCAGGAGGGTCGAGTTTCCGACGAGCTCTCGCATTTCGTGGGGGTCCCAGGCGACAATTCGATTTCGGACAATTTGCCGGGAGCGTTAATTGACCCGAGAGCACAGAGAGAGAGAGAGAGAGAGAGAGAGAGAGAGAGAGAGAGAGAGAGAGAGGGGGGTCCCGAAGTTTTGGATGGCCTACGAGAGGCATCGGGTCCAGCTCGGAACCGGAAAAGCAGCGCAAACACTGATCGAGCAATTTCTGATTCCTCCGCCGACTATTCCCCATGAAATGTAATTTCTTCGAAGCTGCAAAATTTCGACGGGTGTGACGTCCCCTTGTCGATGTTTGCCCGTTCGTTACGCCCCTCGAAAGTGCAAGCGACGAGATAAGGAAATTACTTCGCGTAACGAAGTTCGGGCACAGAATGGGCGAGAATACTCAAGAGCCCGCAGATGCACATACCGGGCTCGATTATGGGACCTAGATAGGGAACTCGCTCGAGGTGAGAACGCGAATGTGGATAAATTCACTATTTATGGGCGACAGCTCTCTCTCTCTCTCTCTCTCTCTCTCTCTCTTTCTCTACACGGTGGCATAACTCTTCCTGGTTACATTCTCACGATTTGCGGTTAAAAATATTCTGTACAAATTAATTCGTGATTCTCATAATTAATTGTAATTTTTTTTATTAGTCAAGTTGAAAGCAACCACCATAAAGAAGATTCATTAATAAACTGACGATTTTTATATATTTATGGCACGTGCAAATTTATAAACAGCAGGGAAGCATTTGTCTTATTAAAATACACTAACATTTTTAGTATGGAGTTTTTATAACGAATCTTCCAATCAGCAAAATAGATCCTCAATTGAATTTTTAAAAAATAAACTATCAAAATGTTTCCAGTGCATGAATTGCAGTCACTATAATTGCATAAAATACCCTCACTGGATTTTTATTCATTTTTGTTTTACAGTTCAAATTGACCAATTGTGTTTTATTCCTACATTCTAAACAAATACATCAAATTACAACACAATCGTAGAGAAATAAAAATTGTTATACGAGGAGCGTATGAGAAATTTAAAAGATGATATTTATCGTATTGAGTACTAGATCGTAGAGTTCAATGAATTTATATTACATATAATTAGGTGCTATATTATTTTTACTAGAATATTGAGATATTAAAATTGTTTTTTGAGGAAATAAACTTCTATATAGTATCCTATCGGTTCACTCAATAATTACGTTCATAATTCTCAATAAAGATAAATTTCACAAAATAAAATATTCTCAATAATCAATTTGAGACGAGTAATAATGGTACCAACATATTTAACTAACATAGCAGTCAATCAACGTAATCAACTGATAAAAAGTTACAAGCAAATTGTAAACTCTGGTGGATTTGTAGCAGTGTGAAATGAAAATTTCGAAAAACTGGGACGTAGTTTTAGTATTAGTTTTTGTTGAACTCAAAAAAGGTGGGGCACCCGGTATACTGTAGCGCGCAGCGAAAATTGAGAAAACGGAGAAAATTCAGGGAGAACATTTTTATAGCATATGGGAATTAATTCCCGTGGAGAGAAATGTGATCATTTATAACCCTTATGTGAATGAGACTTTTATGTGAAATGTCAGAATGAAATGCCCTGTCGCATATTACATTTCTACGTGAAATAATGTCCGGTACCCATTGATTCATCCGTTCATTTCCTTCCTGAATGAAAATTACTCACAATGGTCACTATTCTGATAATAAATTATAATATCAGCACATATTTCATAAAATACTATTTCGATAATTAGTATACCTAAGAACGAAACAGAAAAAGATATTTGTGTACAAAACTTTGAAAATTAACTTAATGATCTAGCAAGATACACTTGCAAATAAGACTAGAGAATTAAATCTGCACTTTCATTGAACGTTAATGACTGTGCGGTACGAAACATGATCAAGGCTTGAAGAATACAATACCACACAGCTCCTGTACTATATGGTCCATCGTTTATAGTATAATGCAAAAGGTAATTCACGTTATTCAGGAGCAAACAGTCTGGTCGCCGATCAAACCGATAAAATCATCCCTCGATTCGTGGCCGCTTAACGGCTTGTTTAGTATACTTGGTAGGTCCATGTTTTGTAAGAACAAGCTGTCCGACCTTTTGCGGATTACAAACGTGACTCGATGTTTCACGGAATCAATGGGCCACGACGCTTTTGAAACCGATCGGCGCGAGGTATTTTCATCGTTTCTGCGAAGGCGTATCGCTGATCTCCTTCGTATATCGACCGGCAACCAGGATCGAATTCCTCCATTTACGCCAGTCGAACAAATTGTAAGACAATATTAGCTGGTAATGCTCATAACTATCCTTGTGCATTCAATAATCCGATGTGTTTACTCCTTATGTCACTCATTTGCACGTGGGAATTAAAGTTGCTTCAGTTATTTCACATTCTTTAGAAATGGGTGTAGAAAATGTTGCACTTTACATTTCACGCTTTACAATCATAATTGCGGATCTGTATGCAAAATGAAACGTTTAAGTATCATTTGCAAGAAAAGCGAGTTCAATTGACATTTATTCCTTCCTTTGATAATCTAAATTATTCGAAAATAACGTGCCCATATTTTTACATTCTTTTAAAACCGTTAGTGTTTTATATTATATCACCTAATTTATATTAACATTTATATTAACCTTTATATTAGTATTATATTAACATTTATTATAACCTGAAATTAGAACATAATCCGCCTGAGGAACGTATCAACGTTATTGTTAACTTATAATAAACAGTATGAAATTAAAACCAATAATGCTAATGTGTATTGTCTGATGAAAACAAGAATACTATTTGTACTGAGATTCTGGGTGATTTCTATTCAGTAATATCCTACAAACGCATTTTCATAATCTATTTGACTGTAGAATGAACAATTAATTATTTTGATTGGTCTAAAATGTTCAGTTATTAGTGTAACATCATAAAGAATTTTAGTTATTAATAGAAGCAAAAAATAAACAATTTTGTACAGTTTTTATGCATGGAATGAAAGTCAATCAACTCTCATTAATTGTGAAAACAACTCTCGTTTCAATAATTGAATCGTAAGTAATTTTCTTCTGCACGCATTTGACTTTTTAAATGGTCAAATGGATTATTGAGGACGACGATTCGCGACAACCCGACAACCTTTTAAGATTGAATTGTGATTAACGATTACGAGGAATATTCGAACGACTTCGTATTCATTACAAGACTTCAAGGAACGATCGTAAACTTCACGCGTAACCCACTGGTATAGTAAAGGGGCGTTGAAACGTTCATAGCTCGCTGAAAATTATGGAATGGTAGGCAAAAGGCACGCAGTGCGTTTACATATGCGTGACCATCTGCGTTTCACGCTGCACAATTGAAATCTGAATTTCGCAATGGTTTAACTCGTTGTTTATTGTTGGCTCGAGTTGTACGAATAATTTCGCTAGAATTTCATATTTTTGTGCTGTTGTGACGTGTATGAAGCAATAATTTTTCTTTCTCCGAAAAAATATGTACACAAAATGAGAAAATACACACTGTGCGTAGATCAATTTTTGTCCGATTTCTCATTTTTAAATTTTCGAAATCTCTCGTATTAGAAATGGCTGCTTGTTCAATGAAATGTACTCTCTTCAACATTTATAAATGAAATAATTATTTGAATCCAATAAATACGAAAAGCTAAGCATGGAAGATTAAACAGAATTTCAGTAGGGAAATTAGGTGTAATAGGTATTTATAGACGTTTATTGATGCGACTAATTGATGCTACATCGATGAGGGAAATGCGTTTACCGAGCGGAAGTTACGAATTTTACGCAAATCGTTCCACTGTGTTTACTACCGTCAATCGACCGATATGGACACACCGTTATTCGCGTAACGAGTAGTTCTAAGTGGTTATATTTAGCGATTAATTAGAGGGAAACGGCTTTTCAACAGAATTATTGATCGACACACGCAGGAACAACCGATTGAAATTCATTGTTATCAGAAGCCAGACTAACAATAGATCATCTTGTACGCTAAATCAACAATAACCAGCTTTTATAGAAAGTGTTCAAGCCTTTGTTCTGTAATGTAACTCCACAGTCGTACTAAAAATTTGAAAATTTAACAAATATAAATACCACTCAGTTATTCAAACGTTTAAAATGATTAATGTTTAATCTTCAGAGTAAATGTACACTTACAATTATTAAGGATAAATAATGTTCATTAAGAAGTTAGCTTCATGGGAAAAGAATTTTACCAAATAATAAATTTAAGAATCGCATGTGCAGGGTGTATGCAACTGTTTCGAATATAGTACCCTACGAATGCTCATTGAAATTAAAATCTCCCAATTAAAAGCCTTCCTTCCTCAGTGGCCTTACACTATGCGATCTCAAGTGTCGCTAATTTGCATCAAGTATCACTGTTCTAGCTTCGCTGTATGTGATGTCACCTCTTCATTATAGATAGCATTAATTCTGAACTTCTAAATCTTAGACTCTGCGTATCTGAATCCAAAAATACATTTTTCGTATTACAGTGAGTAATCAAATTATTAGAGCCACAATACAAAACTATATTTTTTTTTAAAACCTAATGAATAATATTGTCTACAGTGATTGCTAAATACATATTTGTAATTTTCAAATATTAACACAAAAATTATAAACATCCAGTGTAGCTGGACTTTCATTTAAAAATTGATTGTTTTAATGTGAAATTGTCAATAATAATTTATTCCAATAATTAGATATAACATAATAACTAGACTACATATTTGTATGCAAAATAAAAATTGTTTGCGTCGATTACAAGAAACGGGAACCAAGTAGAAATTCTTTCCTTCTTTAATTATTCCGATAAAATTTGTCAATCTCACTACCACTCATTCTTGGCATAAAAATCACAGTCTAATAATATTTTAATAATTTGATCATTTGCTGTCATGTTACAAAGTTTCAAAACAGTTCATAAAACTGAGGATTCTACCAGGTGTCAAATAAGCTAAAAATCTCATTTATCATTCGTAAATCGTACACAACGCTGCCTTACATATATTTGTGTACAACACAAAAGAAATCCGTCATAATCAACACAAATCCTACTCCTATCTCGAAACGAATTCAAAATCGCAAGTACTCATCGCTCATCCACAGACTTTGCCCGCAGAATGTTTCTTGAAAACGCTCGGTACTCGGTCGGCATCAAAAGAGTTAAAGAGTGGCTAAACCAACTAATTATTTGCTACACGCAGAGATTAACCCGGCAGTTCTCGAATGGTGGATTTCCACGGCGATAAAATGTTCCGCCGATTTCTATCCCCGGGACAATGATTCAAAGCGGCGTCGGTTGAACGGGCCTTGGAAGTTCGAAGAATGCCCTAGCGGGAAAACCGACACAAAGACTGAAGTTTGAAAACCTGGCCAGCAGCTTTGTGAGCGGTCGTTTCCATCTTTTCGATGGCATGCTGGCGTGCTTAATGCCGCGCCGCTCTCCGCGAACCTTTACTATCGCTGATTCTCGGGTTCGCACACCGTTCGCAGATCCCAGCTCCCAGACACTCGCGAGCACCGTGACATTATTATGTATGAGCCTCTGAAATGACCCGTTAATTTATTCGATGACTCTCGCGGAGAATCAATATCCGCGTGCCCTTCGTGCACTTTTCGATTAATGGAACGTGCCGACTAGCTGATGAAGCGCGGGACATCTGTTCATTCCTCAGCGTCGAAACCCGAAGCTCGATCAAAGCGAGCCTAGGCTGCGTTTATGACAGTTCCGCGAACTTCTGAAACGTTGACCCTACGGTGTTCATCTTTTGCAATAACTGTCCAATTCGCTACTTCAGTGGCCGGAATTGTCACGTTGACTGCCACGCGAACACTGTGCGCTTCACATAAGTTTCATCTAGAATAGACTCCCGTATAACGTGATGAAAAAATTGAAACACGTGTCCTCATTGTTTCACCTACTGTATATAATTTCATCTATTTAAAACGAGTCCTAGTTTAAATCAGTGTGTAGGTAACTATTCGTGCAAAAGTCGAGGCTGGCTCGTGGAAGGACCAAGAAGGGCTAAGCTCTTAACGAGGTTGACAGGGCTAACGAAACAGCGGAACTCCTCCAACTGGGGCCAGCAGCACTCAGGAATAACCGGGGAGCATCGTCGAAATAAATTTAACGCGGCAGCCAGATAACCAGAGGACGATGTTCAGATAATTATCCCTCGGCTCGTTACGAGCGACGAAAAGCCGAGTCGACGCGGAATATTTACGACGATGTGGGTCATCGCCCCTGGCTCGTGCCCGTTCGATTCGGTGGATTCACCTGCGTGCAGGTCTACCACCGGTGGTGGGACACATAGCGATTTTTAAAAGGGTATCTCCGGTGTCTCTTCATCGCTCAATAAGGCGGCACGTAGCCGAGCTTTCTTCGGTACGTGCCACGGCTAAAGGAGCCATTACCCACCCAGTAATGGATGTATTCAGCTAGCTCACCTTTGACCGCAGTCACTTGGTACCGGTGTGCGTTTACTCAAGGAGATAGCCGGGCCCGGTGACAACTTTTTCCTCCTTTTTCTTTTTCCGCCGATACGGATTTCGCGTCGGACAAGACGCGGCCAACAGCCTCAGGGAAACTGTGCTCGGACCAGCATGAAAATCACACCGCGGCGTTTTGTGACGCGCTATCACACACTGCACACTACTCTGGTCAAAAAGTGTCGGGACTGAATTCTTTTTAATATTTCGCGTTAGCTATTCTCACATATTTTAGGTTTTCTTATACTGTTACATTTCGCACTCCAATCCTGATTCAACGAAGCGCCGCATATGCGAGACAACCACAATTTTGTATTTCCATAAAGAGAATCAAATTGATACAGCTTGATATTCTGAAATGTCTTTTCAGAGATATATTTATTTTCATATTGTGTATGGTGATAGGCTGCATTTAGTAAAAGTTATAATTAGACTGTAGACCTTTATGCAAAAGAAAAATTTTCTGTTTGATTTAAAAGAAGTAGGACTTGCATAAAAATTGATTTCTTCTCGTAATAGTTTTGGTGAATGTAAACAACCTTTTCAAATCTTTCGAATATTTTTAGTCTCTTGTATCTCACCTACTTATTTGTATCAGAAATGCATCAAATTCGCAGTTTAGTTATAATGATGTCACTCTGGTAGAGACATGTTAAATCTTTACTATAAATAAAAAGCTTTTAACGTATCAATTTCGTGCCAACATGAAGTTAATAGCTAATAAAGTAAAGAGTAATTTATTTTCAATTTGAGAAGAAATGTACCTTTTAAACTATTCATGCGAATGTTATAGTTCAACAGGGCGACAAGTGAACGTTTAAAATATAAATATTCATAATCTCAGCTATGTCGCGCTTATCGAGGAGTTCGGTAATAAATGGCAAGACCTGTCAATTATTTTCTTCGTCAGAAGTATTTTACTGAGCTCAACCATATTGCGAACGAGTAGCGATTGCAAAGGCCGTGCACGTAGGAAGTTCGTAATCGTGGGAAGCGAAAAAAATGGCAAGCATATTGTCGGGCTGTTTCCCAACCGTTCAGACGAAGAAGCAGAAAAGGAGCGGGCACAAAGCGGTGCCAGGATAAAATCGGAAATGCTCGTCGACTTCTCGGGTAATCTTACAAAGTGGCCATTCGCGAAATCTGGCATAAATTCCCCATTACCGAATGAAAAAAAACACGATGATGCAAGAAGTATCCGGCCGTGAACACTGCAGCCCAGCATTCTTATACAAACACAAATTTCCATATATTAATTTTAAAAAAGTTCCAATAAAAAAATTTTGATTCCTCCAAATATTCCCAATTTGTCCGACAACATTCCGACATCTTTTACCTTCAGTCGATCTATGTATGATCGTAATCTATGAACGTTTCAAAAAGTCAAACATTAAGGGTTTTATTAGTAGACTGCACATACTTATATACAATAATACAAATATTTTGCAATCAATTGCAAGAAACAAGTGTTAAATACACACATTTTTCCTTTTAGTCGGTTTAATATGCTGAAAATATTATAACACCATTTCCAAATTCTTTTAATGTTTAGTCTACTTGCATTTCACCTATTTATCCCTATCGTAAATAAATAAAATTCGTAGTCTAGTTTTTAGAGTCAAGCTGTAATAAAAATCTCATTTAACTGAATGCAACGTTTACTATCTATATTCTATTATTAATAGACTGCGAATTTCATGTATTTATGAGAAAAATTAGTACCTGGATCAAATGCAAAATAAAAGAAACATTTCAAGAATTTAAACACGCTATTGTATTATTTTCGAATAAAATCATTAAAAAATAAAATTGTCTAGGTAACGTAGACAATTTTCATTTTGTATAAAAATCCGCGTTCTAAATATTAACATTGAATGGTTCTCTCGCGAAAGATATAAAAAGCGAGTACAATAATAAACAATTTTGTAAGCTAGATGGACTGTTATTGGAATTTCTACAAAACTATCGATGAATGTCCTACCCGGAAACCACATTGAAATGCGGAACAACATTTTTAATACACCTTTTCAATGCAACGTTGACAAACATCCGTCTTCTTCTCCGTCGTTGTCGCAGATTAATGTACGAATGTCGTGTTAAAGTGACACGAACCACGAACCTTATCAGGGAGAAACTAATATTTTTTGCTGTCACGGTGAAGATTGCTTGGTAGCCGGAGTTCTTCGACAGAAAAGATCAACATCCCGCTAATCCGCGACAAGATTAACCATCGTTTCTCCGCACGCGTGCAAGGAAGAATAGCTCGCGTAATTCGTCAGCATCGTGGCACGCCATTCACTCGACGGCAATCGACGGGACCCTTTTGTTTGCCGTGTTCCCTCCGCACTACGGAGATCACGGATTTTTCATTGTCGGTGCAGTCTGAAGCGGGATGAACCCAGGAGGGTGGTGCAACCATGGCAATCCACGTCATTCAAATATGTTGGGACTCTCAGCCGAGTCTGAGATGCGCGTTTGATGTCCCAGAACAATCACTCGTCCATTTCTCTCAATAATGAATTTTTTGCCGTCGGTCGCTAGTGACTGGACTGCGCACATTCATACTAAATCATCCATCTTACTCCATCTCCCTAAGAAGAATTTCCAAAAATCATGCTCCAAAAGGTTGTTTAGTTTTCTACTATTGCGTACAATTCTGCATAATTTTTTGAAGAAACAAAGAGCGCTATTATGAAAAAGAAATCTCACCAAATAATAAAACATTAACGAACGCTAATGTTGCTAACAATATCAGACAAGTATAATACATTATGAAAAGAACGTTTGGCTCAAACTATTACTTTCTTCGAAATCAAAGAATATAATTGTATCGAATGCAGTATA
>JAQQRP010000384.1:0-11774 GCA_028454245.1 Halictus quadricinctus
GGTATCTTAAGGAATCAAACTCATCTCCAAAGACTTTAATAATTTCATCGGTTATTATATGATTGCTATTTGACGAAGCCACTATTAAAACCGGATTCCCAGAAGATTCTCAGGTGCTCTAAGATTCTAAGTTATCTATAAGGCGAGCTAAA
The DNA here is from genome assembly GCA_028454245.1 of Halictus quadricinctus. Lineage (NCBI taxonomy): Eukaryota > Metazoa > Arthropoda > Insecta > Hymenoptera > Halictidae > Halictus > Halictus quadricinctus. The sequence goes on from JAQQRP010000384.1 coordinate 153, forward strand.
GCTACGGACCACTTCGGCGAGTAAAATACCAGATTGTTCGAACCGCACAGAGCAGAAAGAGATTCGGAGAGAGCCTCTAAAGTTTCGGAACGCGCAAATCGGAAGAAGATCGCCCGAGCCTGATCTACCGTGTTATTGAAATATTAACAGGAACTTAGGCGAGAGTTCTTCGGTACTTATCCGGCGAGAAAGTCGACGGGTTGCATTCACTTAGGATCATCGTAAAATCCACCTTTAACGGCAAAGCCAACTAAGCTGCAGAGTTACCGCCTAATCTTGCCGGCAGTGGCACCGCTCCGCAGAATATCGTAGTACCCATAATCGGAAGCCTTTCGTCGCTTCTCCGAGCCGAGAACAAGCTCCCTTAATTTCCGGGCTGCGCTGATATTAACCTCTTGAGGGATGAGTTTTTCGGAAACGAATTAGACGATTTTCGTCTCGTTCGATTTATGCTAAATTCCATGGAGCGTAATTCCAACGAGATGAAAATTAGAGTAACTGTGTGTATCTCATGAAACTAGAATTAAATGCTCAGAATCCTTGAAGATCATCCTTGCCAGGACCTTCGAAGAGACTAGAAACAGAGACTCAAGTGGATTAGTCGAAACGTTATCTTTGGGAATTTTTTCTCGAATGATGGCTAGACGAAACTTCCCGAAATTGTTACCATATTTTCGCTTATGGTTCTAGATATGAAGAGAATTTTTTCGCTTCAGTATGACCTTCTATTGCGGAGTATCATCATTAGACAACGGATCTTTATTCGCAGTAAAAATGTTCTACCTAAATTCCGACAAACTGGAATGAAATAGAAATTTATTTTCCTTCCTGATATATTGAACAGGTTCAAAACAACAGTATTTTTAAATTCTTCTAATCTTTTTACTGTTTTATATTACTCCTACTCATTTTTCTCATACATGCATAAAATTGCGTTAACGAGGAGCAAGACACAGGAGCAACATAGACACTTATTTCTTCTTCCAATAATTTTAATGAGCTGGAAGTGATGCAGTAAGGTTTTCGATGTTTATGCAATTTCCAATTTTTGCAGACAAACTTTAAAAAAATGGAATGAAATGAAATCCTATTTCTCATGGGAACAGCCTCTGTAGATCCAATAGAGATAAAAATCGTGCTAAATTCTATCGAATTTTATATTATATCATTTTTTCAACAATTTCGTAAGCGATAAATACATAAAGATCCGCAGTTTACTAATCATCATAGAACACGCACCACGTGTTGGAACATACTATCAATCTAAATATACCGGGTGTCTTGATACCTACGAACCCTGGTGCGTACCATAAGAATCACCAATTTTCTCAACCTACTCGGTCCCCCTGCAAGAGCTCGGGAATTCTCGAAGTGGGAGCGCGTCCTCGCCGAGCGGATTCGCGTAAGTAGCCAGAAACGAAGTTCGCAACCCGGTTAAAAGCCTCAGCCGTCCTCGTGGCAGCGTTACCCGAAGAGTAGGTGGTATTTGCGGGGAATTTTCAGCTCGTAGACCCGACTGGAACGGTCCAGAGGCGACCGCAGCGGGCGAAAAGGCGTTTCGACGCGTAAACGCGGCTCTCGCGGAAAACCCCGTTGCAACGCGGCTTTTCGGGGAAAGGGGGAGGGGGGGGGGGAAAGTTCCTCGGCCTGAACCAGGGCTTTCTCCTCGCGAAAAGTTCGCGATGGTTCGCCACGGGCGGCCTTGGGAACGGTTTCTAGACGGCAGCTGGCGATCTGCCTGATGCCCGGCGTGTGCTGCCGGTCGTTAGAAAATCCTGCACGGATCGATTCCCTTTGGCCCGCGTCAAAGGGCCAAAGGGAGAGGAGGGATATGCTGGCGCGGTCCAGGCAGGGTAACCGGCCGCAAAAACCTAACGAGATGAAAGGAGAGCGCGAGAGACGGGCCGAGGCATGAACGAGGTGGAATACATAAATAGAAATCTCGGTTTATCTCTCTCCATCGGCCCGTGCTTCCAGCTCCTGCTCTTCCCTCTCCTCTCTCTTCTCTCTCTCTCTCTCTCTGTCGCTCTCGGTCTCTCCATCGCGCTGGCATATATACCGTACTAAGCGGAGAGCCGGCGGTAGTCTAGACGGAGTGTCGATTTTTGCTGCAGCACAAAATTAGAAACCCTTCCCTGCCGGATCCATCGCGTGGCTATGTCCTCCCCCCTCTCTCACCCTCTCTCTCGGTCACTCTCTTACTCTTCCCGTCTCTCTTTCGCTGGCACTCTTTTTTCCTGCTCGCGTATCCGTCGTTCCAGGCTCCGTGAACGCGTTTCTGGCTCTGCCGTTCGCGCCGGCCGTATCTCGCGAGCGCGTGCATGCGAAATCGCTTAAAGGGGATGAACAGACGAGCCTGGTCTGCCAACCCCCGCACTCCTCGTCCCGTTCCCGTTCGCAAACATGTTCGCTCGGCCTGCTCCCTTTCCTTTTCCCACGACGCGTCGCGTACCCGTTTCCTCGCTCGCAACTTCCCCACGTCGCTTTTCTCCTGCTTCTTTTTCTTCTTCTTCTTATTCTTCTTCTTCTCCGGTGTCTGTACTTCGCGACGCGTTCAGCGAAGTACAAACTTTATAGAAATTGTGAAGGCGGGGGTGGATCTTCGTTTAAAACGCTTCGAAAGGAGCCGGGGAGACCCGGATGGTCGTACAACTGACTACGAAGAAAGTTCCGACGAAAAAGGAAGATCGGTTTTCCGAGAGAGCTTGGTGCTCTCTCCATTTTGAGATTAGAATAGTCCTCTTGCGAATGTAGTACACATTCTATGGTGGCTGTTTTCTTTTGATTCGATCCTTCCTGGGTCTTCATAATTTTGCGTGGAGTTGCGTGTCTGCGTTCGAAGTGACTATAGGCGAGATACGAGAACGGAATTGAAGCGCAATTACGTTTGCACCGTAGAGCGTAGTCGCTGGAACAAGTGGGCTGGTCGTTCGGAAGCGAGCTACCTCCAAGATTTTCTTCTCCCCCAGCAGTCTATTAAATCCGGGGAACAAATTCCCGTAGAACTCGAAACCTCTCGTGCAGTACCAACGAGCTGAAACGCGAGTAGAATCGACGATCTGGTATTCATGCTAGCCGAATCGGCGGTGTCCATACATTTATGTAAACACGCGTGCGTCGGAGGAAGCGTCGGCTAGTCCGTGGCCGCATAAAAAGCGCATAAAAGTGGCCTGTAAAGGGAAAAACTTGGACTTAATCCGGGGGCCGCGCAAATTGTGTTCCATCCTCTCCTCTTGGCTTTCATTACCTTTAACTTCTCGGCCAGCTTTAGCTTCTACCTGAAAAGGTACTTACCCCGTCCCCCGCCGACCACCCCCGCCATTACGGGCAACGATCTCTCAATTCCTTCTTTCGCTCTCTTACTCTCTCTCTCTCTCTCTCTCTCTCTTTCTGGTTCCGATTCCGAAGCGAGGAAGCCAGCGAATTAAAAGTTGCAGCGTTCAAATCCGAAAAATCCACGCGGGGAGAGTGTTTCCTTTCGAAGCGTATTTCGAGATCTCGAGGTCGGCCACGTGGCGAAATTAATAATTGGACGGCCGCCAAGGTAAACATCGATTGTAGTCCGATTAAAGGATTATTCTGGGCATTCACGCAGCGCCGGACACGGAAATTGCGTTCGCGTGTTGCGTTAATCATCGCGCCGACGTGCCCAGAATTACCCGAAAGAGGCGGCGAACGTTTTAGGCCGCGGGACCAACGTGATTTTTGATCGTCTCGCTCGTTTCGGTCCTTTTCTAACCACTTAGATTGGAACAATGCCCCTCACACCCGATGGACAATTCGGGCCAAAAGTGGATTGCGTCTCTCACTGCCGACGATTCTACTTCGATGAGGGCTTCACGTATTCCTTATGGCGGTTGCTGTTGGACTTTGGGATTAACACTAAAATTCTTTTTTTTAAATTCGTGGCTTTATAGAAATATTTTCTTGGGAAATTTTTTAGCTTCTTTATTCAAGTACATGTTACCACCAAATTCCAATGAAATCTGAATCAATTCAGTCCTGTTATTATTACAAAGGAATCAGTCTACTTTAGGACTCGGTAGTTGTAGTGTTAACTTATAATAAACCATCTCAACGCTTCATCTACCGGAAGCCTATTAATACTATTTTCATTAATTGTGCTGTACTGATAGGAAGCAAAAAAATTTTCTTTCACACAGTAATCCTAGACGAACATATTAGATTACATTATTGAGATCGATTTGTTGATACGCAATTGCAACAGTCATTATTAGATTGCGGATCTTTATGCAAAGTAAAAACTTTCTATCTGAATTGCAAAAAACTGGGTTGAAATAAAAATTTAATTTCTTCTTGATTATGTGTATTAGATTGAAAATAATGTTGCTACTGTTTTAAATTGCACCTACTGATTTTTGACATAAATGCATAAAATCCGCAGTCTTGTCGTTGAAGGATCTATTAAAAATTATGGAGTAATCGTCGTCGGCACATAATGTGTGAAAATAATGCGACGTTGTTGTGTTTGTTCATTAAGTTCAAATTTAAATCGCATCCGATACAACAACCACGTCTTCGTCCGTTTCGGAATCGCGCGTTTCCGGAGCGCGATCGACGTTTAACCATCTCCTGTTCTAATGAGCGCGCAACGGGAGCCAGCCCTCTCCCATTGCAATTAGCCCGGACTTGTCAAATAACGCTCGTTAATACAACAGAAAGAAGACCGCGCGGCGCCCGTGAAATTTCATCGTCGATAATTGGAACGACGACCAATCAAAGGGGACGCTCTGCGCCGTGTCGGGCAAACTTTATTTTCACGCAAGTTCCGGGCACGTCAACAAGGACGAAGCACCCCTTCTTTGCGTTCCTTTCATCTCGTCCCAGGACGAGGGGCAAGTCCAAATGACAGACTAGAAAATGTTTTATGGAAAGAGTAGAGATGTTATTAATGTTACTGTACATGTTTTCTCGTATTTTAAAACTGTGTAACTTCTATAAATGCTAAAATGGTCTGCAGTCCAATTAGGAGGAGAAATTAATTTTTAGAGGAAGAAATGTGTCACAGACCGACAGTGAACGCCGGACAGTGGACGAGAACGCGAAATCGGCCCTCGAAAATGGAAAAATTATTTTTGTTTTTAAATAAATGAGTGATGGGGATGTTTTAAGAGGAAAAAATTTCAAAACGTGAAATTGTCTCCTTTCTCCTTTTAAAAGAAAATAATTAGAAATGGCGAAAGCTTACATCTTCTGGGGTTTAAAACGCTTTCAAAATAAGTAATTGTTATTACATTTTGAAAATTGTAGTTTTTCAAGTGAGCACAAGTTTTTCGCCTAAATTTGAACTTGAAATATGCACATCTCAGCCGGAACCTAATAGAACCTAACACCGACTATACTCTGATAAACTATGATTTGTTAACCCAACAATGCAAAAGAAATTCATTTGCGACAATTTGCAACAAATCTACCAGAAATTACAGATTCACTTCAGGAATATTAATGCAGAGGAACAGGTATATTAATTTCCCTTAATCTATAATTTGTTTACAACCTGTGTAATAAACACCGTGTAAATTCAAATTGATTTTCATTGCAAATTGAAGCTATAAATGTTACATTTTTACCTATTAAGTTTCATTTCATTATCCCTAACGATTTAGAAGCTATTATTTTAGAGCGCCAAAATGGCATTTTCGCCCACTGTGCGCCGTTTTTGCGTATTTCCACTAAAGCCCGTAGATTCTCAATAGCGGGCGGACGCGAACGTCTTGGCAGCGGACTTATTACAGATAATTGATCTCGTCGCAGAACGTGATGGAAAACTAGGATCAGCGGCATGCACCACTGCGGATCGACCGTGGAAAATCGCCAGTTGATTTGGTCCCGTCGTCCTCGGCTTTTACCCTCGTCGCGTTCGCAGTCCAACCTCGTTTTCCACGTGGAGGATTCTCGGTAGGGTAAACTGGCCGATATGCCACTGTCATTGGACGACATCCAAGCGGTGGCGTTGCAATTGCAACAACGAGAGGCGGTGCACCAAGAGGGAGAGGAAGAGAGGAAGAGAGAGAGATAGAACATCGGTCAAGGAGAACAAGCGCATGGAGAGAGGAGAACACCTCGAGCGGATCTCTCAGGTATCGGCCTCTTTCCAGCGTCTCGAGCCGTTCCTTTTTTTCCCGCTGGCCGGGGCCACGAAGGAGCAGAAGCACCGACTTAATCGTGTTTGGCCCGTGTCCAGGACACGACCGAAGTTACCAGAAGCTAGCTTCCCGGCCGGTCGCAGTTATCCCTCGAAACTACGTTTGTTTCATCCGGCGCCGGGGCACATGCACGCGCGTGCCCTCGCGCTGCTACAGTCGTTAACTCTCTCTCTCTCTCTCTCTCTCTCCACCCACTGTTTCATTCTCTTTCCCTTCTAGTTCCCGTCGGTCCTGCTTTTGGTGGCCGAGCGATATTTCCTTTTTCTTGCTGCGACCCCGATTCCCTCCTCGGCCTGCCGCGCACGATTGTTCCGCGCTTTTCCAGCCGCAGTAATCCCCTGGCAGTGACCGGACGGACGCTGGCCAAAAGGGCCGCCCCTTAAAGTGCCTCGTGGCACAAGAATTTTTTTAATGAATACAACGCCAAAACCGCGAACCACTCTCCCCTCTCCCCCACTATTCGCTCTGGAATTTCGTTCCGCATGGAGGAAGTTTGCCGGCCGTTTTCCTTAAATCAATGTTCCGCCGGTCCACTCGCTTCCACCTTTCGTTTTACCTTGTCGGCTGACCCCAACCACCGTTTTATCCAACTTCAAAGCGCCCAAACTACACGCCGAAACGCCGCGCCGCGCAACGCCGCGCCGCACAGGATATTGTTCCACTGCGGCCGCGGAATTTTGCGATTGATCGACCACCGGGGCTGCCTGCCTGCTTTAAGATAGCGTACACTAAGCTTTGTGTGCAGGAGATGCGTTTGCGACCACTTGTGCTGCGGCCGAGGGCCTTTTTGTTCTCCTGCAAACGATTTCCGAATATTCAAGCTAAGCTGCATCGTTAATTTTTATGAAGATTGACAGAATTCATTTATACAGTTTTCTGTAGATTATTCCGTCCTGCGGGCTTGTAGAGACGATGAAAGACGTGTGCTGAAATGAAGCACATTCAGATAAATACGGGGACCAAAAATAATAGTTATTCTAAAATTTTCTACGGTAAAACTCGTTCAGAAAAAGTTGATTATTATTGAAATTTAAGATACTTTTTTGGTTGAAAATTACAGTTACTAGTGTCCAAAAAATTGGATCCTCATCGATTACTGTTATCGACGAAGAAAAACTGTTCCGATTGCTCAATATATGAAATTCTCTCAACGGTAACATGTACCAACAAGAGTCGACATTTTCGGTTATTTATAATCCTTATTTGTAACCAATACGATTTTTAGTGGATGAAATACTTTTTTTCGTTTTGGTTATAACTGTTATGGTCCCTGGATAAATATGAAGATGTCGATTCCATTAAATACCATACAGTCCGTACGCTTCTTCTGCCTGCATCCAGTGAAAACTTCTTTATTAACATTTTGATTGATTAGAAATGGGGACGGCTTTAATTGCCCAAATATGTAAATGCACGTTTGCGTTAATGCGGTGAGCAACTCTGATTAGGGTCTGTAAATTACTAGAAGGCGAATAAGTATTCATGGTATCGTACATATTAACTTTTTCATTTCATTTAATAAATTACTTTGATTTGATACAGCTGCAATGAAAATACGTCTCCATCTCGTCTTCTTCTTCTTTTTCTTCTTCTAAAAGCAGGGAACATGAATTTCGATTCAAGAATGAATTTAAAGTTTCATAGAAATTATCTTCCTTCCTCCTCTTCTTTGTCTTTTAATAGCAGCGAAAGTAAGTTTTGATGAAGAATGGATTTACGATTTTGTAGAAAATGTCTTCATCGTCTTCCGTGTAAAGTAACAAAATTAAGCGTCGATTCTTCTCAAGAATGAATTTAAGATTTCATACAGAAGTGTCTTACTCATCTTCTAACAGCTATGAAAGTAAGTTTCGATCGTCTCAAGAATGAATTCAACATTTTAGGAAAAGTATCTCGCTCTCATCCTCTTCTTCTAAAAGCAGCGAAGCTGCACTTCAGGAATTCAAGTTCGCTCACTTCAAGTTTTTACGATCTTTCCGTTTGACAGAGGATAATATCCCTGGCGACGTAAGCGAACAATGACCATCTTCGAACACACTTACATACAGACTCGTACTCATTAGCAAAGGAGCACACGTGTATATGTGTTCCAGGGAAATTGCGGTTTTCAGGGAAAAACCGGGTCTCATCGAAGGAACGTCGAATTTATCCGTGCGAGTAATCCGAGCTACTACTTTGCCGGCGCTCGGCCGCCGCGTGAATACTTAACGATCGAGGATACATAATCTCCGGCTTCTCCGCGAGCACTCCGAGCTCATTATGAATTTCTTCCCCTCCTCCCCCTGTCTCCTCTCTGTGCCTTTGATGTGTTAAATTAGTAACCAGCCCCGCCGCTCTGATAGGATTCCACAGATCCTCGCCAACCGTTCTCTCTCTTCGCCGCGTTGAGCCGCGAGATAACGCGTATGCTTTTCTTCGCGACGACGACGACCGTCGAAAGAGAGAGAGCGAGCGAGAGAGAGAGAGAGTCTTCGTTGTTTCCCGTTGGTTCGTTATCTCGAACCGCGGAACGATGTTGCAGGTCGGTGAACAACCGTCGAAGCTAACTTTTCGAACTGCGATGCTACGCGGTTTTCATATCGCCGGCTCCTCTCTGCTCCGCGAGCAAACGTAAATGAAGTATTCAGTCTGTTAATCTGGTCGTTCGGTGTCTCTTTTGTTGGGATTATTGTTCCGAGAGAGCACCGGTTTTCGCGAGGAACGATCGTGTTGTCGGCGCCGCAGGATCTTCGAAAGCTGACGTGTCTGATCATTCCTTGTCTTTTCTACTCGTTTATCAAAACTTCAAATAATGTCTTACAATCGAAAGAATACAGAGGAGAAAGTGACACACTGAAACTGGCACAACATTAAATATTGCCGACACTTAACCCAATAACCAAAACCCACCTTAAACCATGTCAATAACCAAAATTTTCTACGATATTCAATGGTGTCGTGCTTTATAATTTCAATCCACGTTTTTATGGCATCGATATACGTTAATCCAAGAACATAAAAAACTGCAATAATTTTATTTGTCTAGAAAAATATTAAAGAAGTTAGAAAAAGAAATTACGCACCCGGGAACCCGGTTATTGACATAAGGGTTAAGCAACATCAACTTTTCGTCACCTCTTGTTGCCTTCTTCTTTTCTCATCGAATAACAAGAATTTGCTCGACGCAGTGTCGACAGATCGAGAAAATGATGGGAATACAATGTACCCCCTCTCTGATGACCAGAGTAATATGTGACACGTTGCGCGTGCGCGACGGGGATTGAGTGGGATACCAATCGTCGCCTCAGTCGCGCGCGGCACCACGCGGCACGTCACGTGACCAGATTGCGGTCTTAGTGGGGGACGTTGTAGTGTGCTCATGCTGATGGAACGGGATAGTGGAAGGGGAAATGGAGGAGAGGAAGCAGATACCCTCCGTGCTTGCTTCCGTGTGGACATAGCTTAAGCTTCTAAAGCGTATCTCATTTAGAATATCCGACGTCGAAAGCCGTTGTAAACAATTTATTCCCAATAATAGGAGCCGTCCGCTTCGTCTGACCGTGGCCGACCGTTTCTACTTACAACTTCCAATCCATTCGTACTGTATCTTCAAAATTGATTATCTCAGAAACGAAACCACACACGATGAAACTCCATACCACACTATCAACTCACTATTCCCCGTAGAACAACTCCCAATACTTTTCCTTCATTGATCTCACGAATGCAAAAAATCGCAAACAAAGAACTCGGTCCAGAAAGTCGAAGATCGCATTCCGACGCGATAGCGGTACAAGATTCGCGTCACACGGTTCCGCAAAAAGACTACAGAGGTGCGGAAGCACATTTCCCGTGCTTACGGGTACACCGTTCCCTCGCAATCCCTCGGAACAATCGCATAACGTCCCCGGCGGCGGGATCTTTGAAAGGCAGTCTCTCTGTTCATCAAAGTTTTAATCGCGGCTCGCGAGAAATTGGTCTGGCCGCGATGAAAAAAACCGGCGTTCCCGCGGACGGAGGTGGACGCGGGAATGTAAAGAGGATTTTCCTCTCTCCCTCTCTCTCTCTCTCTCTCTCTCTCTCTCTCTCTCTCTCTCTCTGCGTATTCTCGAGGCCGAGAGAGAGCACACACAGGGAGCCGAGAGTATCGCGGAATAATAGGCGGCGCGAGGCCGCCGTTTGTTCGCCGAGCCCATACACCTTTCCCGGCGGCGGAGTATTTTTACAGCACTCGTACGCCGGGCTCGTTTCAAAGTTACCTGTCACTCGTGCTTTCTCGCAAGCCCGAGAAATAGCTCGCGCCAGCCCGTGAAAGACGTTTGCGAGCGTTGAAGGAACAGGGCTGCGTTTCCCGAGCGCATCCACGCGGAATTGCCACAATACGCACTTTATTTCCTTTGTGCCGACGGAGGCGAGATCCTTAGAGAGGCGAGACAACTTTAGACGACGATGAAGCCAGTTGATGACGAGCCTCCCTTAAACTGGATAAAACACCGGTGAATCGCCCGCCCGCCCGCCCGCGCGAGCGCGCGCGCTCTACTAACATAACGAGCTCCGTCAAACGCCCTTGCGACGAGAGGGAGCTTTCGCGGATTCGTCGAGCTGATTTTTTAAGCAGACACGTTCGACGACGCTTTCTCGGTCGTACTCTAGCTCTTTGATGTCTTTGCCGCGTGCCGGACAGTTTCACGCTTTGTTTGGCCCGTGGAGGAGCTGCCTTTGATGCGCTCGGATTGGGACCGTTCGACGCGCGACACTCCGCTTAATCGGCTCGCAGCACTGAGACTAGTCTGAGGTGTTGAAATAGCTGTCGAGTTCCTTGTAAAGTCGAAGTCATTGTATTCTGGAAGTTGGGAGGTTTGTAGTTTGAGGATTAATTTGACACGCTTCTCGGAGAATTATGTTATGCTGATAATTTAAATGGTAAAAATTATCTGCTTGCAGCTTTAGGAATTAAATACCCGTGCCTAATGTTGTCGATATACGGACATTTGTTTTCAATTAAAAAATCGATTGGCTTTGTCATAATCAATGATGCAGATTTCATGCATTTAGGAGGACTAGACAAATTTAGGAAGAACAATACAGTTGTTTGAGGAGGGCATCATCCTTTTGAATATATCGTTACACACGGGGAAGAAATAAATTTTTATTCGGTTTCTTGCAATTGATGCAGACAGTTTTCACTTTGCGCATTCACGCCGCAAGAAGATGCGTGAGAAGAATGGTTTACGAAATCGGGACACGAATAAACTCGTCGCTTAGGGTATCAATTGTGTCAGAGCCACTGAAAGGTGTTTTACGCTTGGAACGAGGCGATAGAGCAGAGCGACGAAGATAATAGCCCGGGAGTTCCTGTTATCATTATCGTCACGGTTGATATTAATAACCGTAATCATGAATATTAATAAAGGGGGTGACGATAATGATTGCGAGGAGCACGGAAACAATGGAGACCGGGACGGAAGACCGGCTT
>JAQQRP010000385.1:0-11768 GCA_028454245.1 Halictus quadricinctus
TTGGGAGTGTATATCGAGAATTCACTGTACTGTACGTTTCATTCTACCAGAATTATGTAGTTTTAAAATAAATCACTATATTTCCAGAAACGTAGATCCTCGTTCTCGCAAGTTCCGCTCTCCGAGGGTTAAATAAACCGGTTCGATTTCGCGGGACTTTTACGAGTTCTGCGGGTCGAGCTTGTTAAAGTTGTAAAACAAGATGGAAGCGCCGTATGACGCTTATCGTCGAGAGTGAAAAAAAAAGAGATGGGACACGGAAAGTGAATGGGGCCGGCAGCGCAGCGGTGTGAAAGGAAAAAGTTTTATTAACGGCATTGCGGCATCGGGAGAAAAGGTAATCGCACGATCGACGTAATACGCGCTCGCAGACACCGACATGGACACCGACACAGACATCGACATCGCCATCGACATCGGTATCGACATCGGCAGCGGGAGCGCCGTTTGGTGTCGTTTGGCGGCGTCAGCGTCGGTGGCGGGCTTCTTTTGTGATCACGACCGGGCCCGAGCCGCGTTTAATAAAACAGAAGTAGCGGCGTAAAGCCCCACGATCGGGCATTATATTTCCACCGATTAATTATCTTGTAGCAACACCGTGGAAACCCTGTCCATCGATCTTCGTGCGCGTTCGGCAGCGTTCGCCGGCGATCGGTCGGCGTCGCGCGTAACTTCGCGAGCGCCGAAAGGGCGGTGGGGCTCGCGAAGTTTCGGCCGTGGCGCTTTCGTTCATTCGTCGTTCTGCGCTCGGCACGCGCACACGCCGGGCTTTCTCGCGTACACCGACACGCTCGCTCGCTTCTCCGGTATCGTCGCGTACGTCGTCGTCGTGGGTTAACCTCCCGTCTCGATTAATCGATGTCGGGGAACCGATAATTCCTCTGTTATATCGATTTCCCGTCGCCGGACGTCGTCTTTTTCATCGTGTGATCGTTCCTCGTTGTGCGTCCTGTGCCCGTTCGAGCAAAACAATTCGAACGGTGATGTGTTAGTTCGAAATCTCGCGACAGTTCCAACGTATCCGCAACTCTGTGACAGCAGCTTCATTCTCTGTTTTTATCCCCGGATCCGCGACGGTAGAAACGTTTCCATCGAACGATCGCCCGCAGTGATGTTGCTCGAGATTTAACGCGCCGACGACAATTGTGCATGGTAAAATCCTCATCGAAACAACCCGGTGACCGGGTTGTAACGTATAAATAACGGTTTCCGTGTCTGTGCTGTTCCCTCGGCTGTCCACGAGGGAACCGTTCCCATCGGGACTCGTGCAACGTCGATCTATCACCGGTCAACGTACCTTGAAGATCACGTGTCGAGTGCGCGAAATATATGCATACGGGGATGGTCCAACTTAGATTTCAATGTGAGCCCTTTGTGTCCCCGGAGTGGTTTAGAGGACCCACTCAACAGAGAAAAGAATCGTGGCAATTAAAGTTGATAACGCCGCGCGAAACAAGACCGACGAGCGGTTTTTCAGTGATGCAGCTCGACGCATCGCGCGACGCGTACACCGCGACCATCCGCGTCCGCTCCGAATACGATGCGTGTAAATTTATTCCGATTAATTTCTGCCTGACCTTTTCACTACGAGGCACCGGGATTATATCCGTAAATTGTTTTAATTGCATTTCGCTATTTCTGCTCTTATCCCGAACCTGACTCCTCGCGAACCAGAACGATTCCCATCGATTTGAAACATTTTTTTTTGACTTTCGGAATTGACAGACAGTTTTTCTTTGTTCACCGGTTCTGATCTTTGTTATATTTTCCGATGAATTTTTATTTTATTTCATTTCGATTTAGAGAAACCAGACTCACGAGGCACGGGTTTCCTTTGTTCATCTTTCTGATGACTAGAATTGAAATGACTAGTATTCGTATTTTGATTGTTGGTGATTGACAATGTGATTGATAATTTTAGTCGTGCGGTTGTATATGTGTTGGATTATAGAATTAATTTTTATTTACGATTTTTAACACCTTTAACTCAACAATACATTTTTTTTCACGATCAATAGTTAAAAGTCTTACGCGGTAGACACCCACGCAATCTGATCAAGAGACCTGTTTAAAATGCCTGTATGTACAGTCAGTCAAGAAAGCCTTCCTGTGCCCTTCAAAACAGAATAACATCTTTGAAGAGTGTTCATATGACCCGAGATTGTTTGAGATATTAGAAGAGCTTTTTTAGTAGCTGATACAAATACTTCCGAAAAAGTTGTGCTCGCTAATGATCGCTTTGCACAACGTGTGCATTTATGGTTTTACAGAAAATTTAAAAATACATGTAATGTGCACTGAAAGTTTTAAGAATATTTCGATTTATAAGAACTGCGTTTTTCTCTACTTTCAATTGTTTATATCCCGTAACAAGTTTGTCCAATTTCGACAAAATTTTCAGGATATGTACTGTGAAACGAATATTTCCTATTCTCTTTCGTAATGTTTAAACAATTTTACTGAAATTTTGTTTACATATAATATAGTGAACCGATTCTTTTAAATTTTTAAAGAAACTCCAGTGATATGGTTCACTTTTAGGAAAGTTACTCCATTTTGAAGGGTGTATGGAGACTTTTTTCACCGACTTTATGTATTTTTTGTGGCAGTAAATGTACAAACTGTTCAAGAATACTGTATGTTGACTGCCACAGAAAGTGCATGTACCCTAAACAATTTTTTAATCGTGAGTCTACTGTAGCACATCGTTAACGATAAATTAGCCTTTTCTTCATAAAATTGTATTTTTACAACGCGGCGAAGCTGCTCGAGTTCCGCGAACTTCGCTCTCCCACACCTATTTTTAAAATTTCAACCGAATCGTGTACAACTTGAATTGACCATATTTCTCGAAAATTTCTTTCGCGCGCAGCTTGCCGACTTCAATTCCACCCCCGTGAACCCGGCGACACGAATCGAGGGAGGAAAATTCTCAACGATAATGCGATGCGGATGAATATTCATACGGTCAAACGAAATATTTTAGACATTCAGTTTTTCGTTGCGGTTCCGCGCGCGCGGTCTTTGAATTTCTCAGCAAAGAAACCTCTTAATTTTCCGCGGAAAAATCCACAGAGCACGGCGCGCGAGGACCGTGAGAAATTATTCTTTCTCACGAGAGGGAACGATTCTATTCTATTTACGGAGGAATATAGCGTGTCAGCGGGCAAATACCGAGCTTAGCGTTGTAGAAACAATAAAGAAAAGTCGTCTAGGGGAGGGGGGGGATTGAGTTACGATATATTTTAATATCGGACGGGTGAGGAGGTTGGAAAAAAGCTTACAGACGCGGCGATTTTGCGGTCACGGATCGTGAATGGTGTCCACGCGATTGAATCTCGCGACGGGCCAATAATTTGCAATTAAACCGGCTAATCAACATTGTCGCGCGGCGTGCTGGCAATCCACACGAGCGTGAAAGAGATAACGGTGTCCGATAAAATCCTTTTCGATCGTGCTCGTCGTTCCCCTATTCAATGTCAACCAATGATTAAATCAAACGGATATTTTTGCATTTCTAATCGAACTGTCGCGACGGGTTCAAGGTGCTCCGATACGCTTCATTGGATTGATATATGCTACGCATCGCTCGTCGGACTTCTCGTTTTTGTATCGTGCAGGATACAATATCCGTCTATAAATCTCCTCGCGCTGCTGGCATACAAATTTCTCCAACGAATTCGCGTATAAATCGAAATCGTTCTAAATGCTCGCTGTTTTGCGGAAATAAACGAGACATCTAAGGAATAGTGCAAGATTATTTCCCAAGAAATCAAATTTGATTCCCCGCGATTTTGTCTGCAAATGTGAATTTACCGTATTCGAAGTTGAGTTGCTCTATGAAAGAAATTTTGTTCTAAATTTTCGATTTACTTTTGCAAAGTCGTTTCTTGATCAGTCTTACAAAAATTTCGGGTGAAAGCATCTTGCAGATTCCAGAAGAATTATAATAATTGGTGGAATATATTTTGTTCTACAACATAAGTTTCATAACAAAATTATAAGATTCATACGAGAATTTTTTTTGTGTTTCCATAAAATATTTTAAATTTCGGATAAATTATTCATTTTTGTTCATTTTGTCATTTTCACAAATAGAATTGCAGTTACTTTTTCGATTGGTCGAAGCAATGTTGATATCGTAATTGTGCCAATTGATGCAAGTAACGAGATTAGCAAGTCATCAGTATTACACACGTGTGTCAATCACAAAATTGAACTTTACATAAAGAAGGTGAAATCAATTGTGGATCATTTATGAAATCGACTACCACTTCTGTTTGTTACATTTTTCATTTCAATGTTATACATTGCTAAACCAAAGGAAACTGAGACAGACCATGATGTTAAATTAAAACATTTCTTCAAATTCACCATTTCATGTATTGCAGAAATGTACGAATTTTTCTATAATCCTCTGAAAGTGTGACATTTTATTTTTTATGGTTACAGTGTGAATTCTATATGTCACACGTGAACGAATATTGGCGCAGGGAAATGAACTGAATTGGTTTGATTGACCACTCTTTGTTAAGGGTTATAAGAACTAATTAATTTTGTCAATGAAGTGTTCAATGAGAGTGCAGTGTTCCGATAATTCGTGCCGCAAGGGGCTATTAAATATTATTAAGCTTTTGCACTCGAACGATACTTGATAGGCACCACAATTTTTACCCAATTTTTACGGATTTAACACATTGCTATCGATTGTACGAACACGTGTGCAGAAAGCGTTTAACACTTTCGATACTTCCCGTCAGTTAATTTGCAGACACTTTTCATGACGAAAATATTTTATTAAATACAACATATCAATTCTATGAAGTACAAGAAAAATTTCAGTAAATCCAAACACTACATTATGTGGTACGACTGAATTGAAGCAAAAAAGGCAGAACCTTAACATCAATGTAACCTTCATTAAATTTCACATTGGGCTTATAAATTGCAAATCAGGTTTTGACGGCAAAGGGATAAGGCTAATAAGGAATAAGCTGAGGGATAAGGGATTCACTCATGTGCTCATTAAATCAAAGTCCTCATTATTTTGTACGTGATGTTAAACAGTTTTTGTATTACTTCCGGTGCACTAATGTTCTTTTCGAAAACGTAGTATCGCAGCTCGATCCCGCATATGAATAATCGTTGCATTTATACGCGTTTAATGACATTCCAACTTGTCCAAACCCGCTACTGAATAAACGTTTCCCGCAGAGCCAGTGTAACGCGACGACGACGGTGTGCACGGATAATGCAAACTAAATAAACATCCGTTTTAATCAACCAGTGTGTCAGTGTTATATCGTTTAACGAAGTGTGAAGCGTTAAATTTGTGAAGGGCCGAGGAAACCGTTGACGAATTCGTTCCTGGGTAACTGGATTATGACGAAGTATACTTGCGTCGTGGAAGATTAATGCTGAAACACTTACCTACAATTTCCACTAATCAACGGACTGTTTCTAGTTCATGTGCTTTGGTGATTTCGACGAATGGAATACCCAACGTCCGAGAATCTGTAAGTATTGTTTCGATTTAAGGAGAATTTTTACTATTTCATGTTCTCATTTCTCATTTCAAAAATAACCCCCCTTCAATCTTTGCAAAATTAAATCTTAAATATCATTAAATATTTACCTAATTCTTTGAAATTTCAAAGTGCAATACATAAATCAATAACAACTGTAATGTAAGCGAATTATGGCTGTTATAACTAGTGTGGAAAATTAGAAGAAGCATAATCTGGAATTAGTTTGTTAAAGACGAATAAAAATTTACGGGAACAAATAAAAGTGTACAATAGAGAAACTAATAAACGAGTATAACTTGAAATTCTTAGTAGTATGTAATAGAAAACGTAAAATATCTAAATCTTTCGTGTAACTGAAAACTGACATAAAAGATTTGTTTACATTGTAGGTAATTTAGAATAACGGTCTTTCAATTTACTTTTACTTAAAAATTAAGGAAGCAAATTAGATAGTGAAATTATTTTTACTTATGATCTAGTCAGGCACAAATATCACAGCAGGAAAATAAAATCATCTTAGGAATTCTGAGACTTAAATTTTGCAATCTCGAAATAATCTTACAATTGATACGAAATCATAAAATTAACATTTAAATGATTTATTCTAATTAAATGTGACAAACTAAGTAAATGTCAATTTAATTTGCCCGTTTCTTGTAGAATGATATTAAATTATTTGTGTTAAAAAATGACAGTGATGTGAGAAAAGTGACGTAATTTGACAGATTTATACTAATTGAAATCTGATATTGTGTATTCGAACTGAACGATAATTTTTGGACGTCAACTGAACTTTTTGCACTATGATATTTTTTCATTTTTATGACTGCTACAATGACTATACTGTTCGTTTCAAAAAGAAATTTATCTTTAATCTATAATAAGTATAAAGCTGCTCTGGAGGTTGAGTACTGATAATAGCTGATACTTACGCGAAGTGATGGAGATATTTAGTAAATTGAATTGGAAATCTCCATCGCAAAAGCTCATTATTACAAGGCAAGCAGTTAAGAAGATAAATGCTGTTCTGCTAGTATCACTTCAAAATTACTCTCATAAACTTATAACATCTGTTCCTCGAAATCATTTCACTTCTATCTGAAACAATCTCTACTAATTCAAGTGAAGTATTCCGTATGTAATTTAATTTTCTTTTATTCAAATTGAGTGTTGCTTGAACATCACTACTAGGCACGCAAAAGCAACAAATTACTTAAATTCCATAGAAACAATGTTTAATGTGTATTAAAATATTTACTTACGTATGTATTTATTTTGAAATATGTGTTTACACATTAATATCGATATATGCTATTGCATGTTGTTTATTTACACTGGGTTTTAGCGTGTACTTAGCAGTTTTAAATACTATTTTTAAGTCTTTAAACACCGGATTAGATTTTTCATACGTTTATTGGAATTATGCTGATAATACAATACTGTGGATTTTATGCATTTATGACGAAAAAGAGTAAAATAATTCCAAACAGTAGAAACATTTGAAAGATTTAAAAATACTGATGTGTTACTCATAACTTATTAAAATTAGTAAAACAAGAAATGAATGCTTATGTAGCTCTTGTATCTTGCAATAAAAGTTGATAAATTTTATTTTGCACAAAAATCCGCATTTTATTAATAAGGTACTGTTTGGAAGAAAATTAAAATTAAAAATATATAAAAATGTATTCTTCCAATCTTTCTGCAAACGTTTAAAATTTCCTGTCAGATCTATTCTATAATTAATAATTGGCTCACCTTAATAAATTGTGCTCCTTGTTAAGTTGTACACCTTGCGTATTTAGAATAAACTAAACATTTCAGTAGAGTTTTATTATTTTTATTCTGTTTGTACCTAAATAAATCTTAAACGAACGAAGCACATCTTTATTAAGTTTCTATTTCCGCAAATTGTATTACACAAAAGAAAGTTTGCATATATAACAGTTTTCAAATATTCTGTACAGACAATAGAGTAACGTCATCGCGAGATAACAAAACTATTGAGATAATAAACAAGGAAACCGTTTGATGGTTTAGTATAACGGGTAGCAAAAAAGAGTATTATGATAATTGGGAATAAATTTCTCGCTTAGTACTGCGCAAAGCATCTCCTTTTTAAACTAGTTTACCTTTAACCCTTGTGTCAATAACTGGGTACTTGGAGCACCTACTTCCAACTCGCGTTTCAGATTTTTTTACGTTCCCGTTGAAAGTTCGCAAAACCGCTTTGAATCTCCATTCCTTAGATCATTTTTCTTCGTGTTATATTTCAGGCATAAACGCATTACGTTGAAAGTTTTAGGTAACAAAACTTCAAGCTTATTCGACATCGTAGAAAATTTTGGTCCTTAACATAAGGATTAAGGTAGCTGTTAAATTTTTAATGTGTTTTATGTGTTCCGGAGCCCGAGGATCTCTGATGGGTCGGGCTCGCAAAGAATGCTTTTATTGTTCTGTTTTCGTTTGCTGTATTTCGTACCTTGTGGAATAGAAAAGTTCTAAAACAATGCGCAATATGAATAGAAAATAAAACATTTACGACCACGAAAATTTAATACAACCTACTAGAATGTATATATAAGAAAATAAACTAAATATTTGTATTACAAATTATACGTTAACAATAAAATATAGAGTGAAATGATTACTAGACTCTCATTAATATAATATAAAGTGAAATCATTTAATCTTTCACAATTGTTAACTGTTTAAATTAGGACTTAGATATCACAAGGTAGCCCAAAAGTCAATTTATAAATCCTGTAGAAAAGTTCTCTGCAAAAGAGCGAAGATAATAATGTATAGAATTATAAAAATTAATATAGAAATTGATATAGAGTAATACAACAACCAATATAGAGATATTGATAAAATCAATTTCCGAGCAATTTGAAAACATAATTAAATCCAGAAATGATTTGAAAATGAAACAATTTAGAAAAAATCGACATTTTCGATACATTACAATGTTTTACTGATCTTTCTTGAGTACTGTGACAATCATAAATGTTTTCGGAAGTTATATTATTCGCTGTATCTGTAATGTGCATTACCTGTGATTTTACATCTATCTTTTTAATGTATCTATTATGTAAATATTTTTTATTTATTGAAACAATGACCATTGGCTCAAGATAATTCATTTTTGCGATTCTTTAAACATGATTTCACTGAAAAATATATTGAAAAATTCTTTTCCTTCGAGAAGAGGTTCGCCAATTACTTGAAAGATAGAACAAAATTGAATGGATGTTTAGACTACATTTTGTAAGACAAGAACACGAAAAAGTGAAAGCTAGTGCAACATCCTATAATATAGAACCTCTTGTGCCATTGTTGAGTACTAAAAGCTTTTCCAAAGTAAGATGTACATCAAATTGGCACTCATTGCATGGAGAAGTCATTTTAGAAAAATTTGTAACATACGCTTCCCTTCCAGACATTCATTCAAAATTATGAAAAGCAATATCCAATAGTTAGTGGATTGAGAAACATGTTTTCTATAGGTGAACGGTAAATTCACTTTAAATATAATTTAAAGTATAAATTTTTTTTAGGCGTATCTAATTAATTATATGATAAAAATTAATTATTTTCTTTTCATTTATTGAGAGGGAAGTTTCGCATTTTTAGAACTTCATCCTTATTTTCACACGAAGAAACGAAAAGAACGTGTTTCCTTCAGTTAGTTGATCAATTATTGGAGAATAAATAGAAGTTTCAAGGGTGCGTCGATTCGCCGTTCGGCAAGGCGGTTGAGTTCAGAAGGTGAAAACTGTTTTATGAGAAACGCAC
Source organism: Halictus quadricinctus (assembly GCA_028454245.1). Lineage (NCBI taxonomy): Eukaryota > Metazoa > Arthropoda > Insecta > Hymenoptera > Halictidae > Halictus > Halictus quadricinctus. The sequence continues at coordinate 9,327 of JAQQRP010000385.1, forward strand.
GGCGAGCAGGTGCGTTATTGCAACGAAGAAATTCGTGTAAAGTAATCAGTGGCAGGAGGTTTGTTTTAATGATCAGCAATATGTCTCTTTAAATTATCCCATTGACTTTTGTGACATTCTCATCCCCGGTTGCCACGGCTCCGGCGCTCGGAGACGCGTTCCTCATCTTCCACCCCTTTTCGGCCATCGCTGAAACACTTGTGGTCTTCTCAAACTCTCGTGCAAGACGTATTACCAACTTTAGAAGTCATCGGTTCTATGTTAAAAGGTTCAAAGATTTTTTCAGCTCGCAGAAATTTAATATCAAACTTTTATTCGTTTTACGTCACTGACAAACTAAATTCCTGTCCACACGTGTGTTTTAATCGATTTTGTTAACAAAAGGAACTGTGATATAGCCAGCCATGTTTTTGAAATCAATTCTCACTATACAGGCAGGCTTCTACTTTGAATATGATTTTAATAAACTAGACCACACAATTCAAGTTTAAATAAGGATTTTTTTAATTACATAATGTAACGTCAATAAGTTAATATGAAATGTCAATTTTTTTGAAATTCACCATAGACATTAAAATCTCAGAACGATAAGAGCGATTTTAAAAGAGAAATAGGTTTTTTTTTTAATATTTTGTAAACAAAAAGAGGCTGAAATTGTCGCAATCCATTAAAACAAATCAAACATTGGTGTATGTTGTTTTATAAAAATGTTTATATTCGATGACCGTGAAACATTTTATATAAATGATATTTTGACTTGCTGTTTCTAAGTGCCTCTCGCAATTAAAATATTAGTACTTCAATATTTACATAGAAATAAACTTCATTAACATTGCAAAACGGCTTTCATTGAATATCCGTACAGTTTGCATGTCATGAATATGAAAACGAGTCTTAAAATATTGGAAAAAACGTAGCAAATCGTAAATATTTCATTATTTCATTTAAATTCCGGACAGAAATTTCGTGTATGTTCCCACCTTGATACGGAAACGAATATTTCGTGATTGATTTTGAATACGAGTTACTACTGTTTCATGCATGCAACGCTTCCGGCATCTGTTCGTTATGAAATTTGCCTTGAGCATTCGCATGGCACTAAGTCTGATTAAGTTATTAACACCCTAACTAGAATGTAGCAAAAAGTTAAATGTTTAAACCGCGTATACTTTGCACTATGATTAAAAACGACTCGTTCCATTTTGCTCGTAAACTCCTACAGTTCGCACAGTTTTCAATTTTCCATCTCTTAAAAGCTGCTTACTTTTTAAACATCGAAACGGTACGGGCAGTGTTTTGCCGCCAATATTTGTCCTTGTGCGGTTTCCATAATGCAACGATAAGCTCAATTGTCATACACGGTGATTACATTTTCAGTTTTCAAACGCCTCTAACGATTTCATAATTTATCAATCCGCTCGAAAGACAAATATTAGGTTAATAATCAAGAAAAATATATAAAAATTATTGCGATTTTGAAACTTTATTTTTGAGTCAGTACTTACGTTTCAGCTGAAAATATGTTTTATAAGATTAAGAACCATTTACATTTACACAATATTGCCAACATTAAAACAGGACTATTGTGTTTGTATAGAATTTTGAAGACATTACACGTTTCTTGATATAACCTGTGAAATCTTTAAAAACATTTTTAACCTATTTAGACCCACTCTCCGACGTATACTGTTTATTTCAACAACAATTATTGAAGTACGCAATAAAATCCCATGCTGTCAATAATTAAGTACTGCGTTTAGTGGAAGATATAGACTACACTAGAAAAACTCTTACAAAAGGGGATAACAATTCAGAAATTTTGAAAAAATTAGTTTTAGCTCTTAATGTGTTAAATTGATGCTATTGGGTTAAAAATGGGTTAAAAAGACGTGCGCTGACATTCTACAGTTCTATACCAATGAGGATTCTCAGGATTTTCACCTTCGAGGCCACTTCAAGGTCATGGAATATAGGTCGTTGAAATGTATGCAGAAAAATGCGATGACATTGACAAAACCGGTAAAATGACCTTCACAGGATTTTTTTACGTCTTAAAACCATGTATATCCTATTTAGTCGTTTTTTCTTACTTTCAATAGTAGTGGAAACAATTTAGGTGCTCGTGTTAAAATTAACACCCTATATACAATAATAATACTAAACGAAGTCATATTACGTTGCTGGGGGTCACTTCTTGGTTTATAATTGAAGTTGCTATATAATTGTGGTAATATGTATAATTGTTTTAACTATGGGTGATAGACTTTAAAAAATTACAAAATAATCACCGATAGATAATTTATTAATACGTGGATATCAAACTGGTATCTTTTATCTGTGCATCTTTCTGTTCTTTCTTATATTTTCTAATAAATTATGATTTCATTAATTAATTTTTTTCATTAATGTTCGTGGATTATGTTAATTCATTTCGATTTAAAG
>JAQQRP010000386.1:0-11766 GCA_028454245.1 Halictus quadricinctus
ATCCTTGAAGCCAAACTGGGATTTTAGCCCTATTTTTCCGAATATCTGTTTGCTTATTTTGCTCGAAGATCCCTCTCTGATTTTATTGTCACCGGTATAGTGCTGCCCCCTAGTCTAATTTTTAGCCTGAACCAGAACCTGCATCATCTTTTTAGCCTGGACCAGAACCTGCATCATCTTACCTGCATCATTAGCAGCGGATTCCTAATAATGCCATAGTGGATGCTACTTCTATCTAAAATTATTTCTACTCGTTCTTCTGAAGAATACACCATTTTATACAATTAATTGTACTACGATTTAGTATCTCTTGTTACGACTCACACTTGGCTAAATATATAGTACAATCTTTTATTGAAAGACAGACAACATAAACAAGAGATCAATAGAGGACAATTTTGTTTTGAAACACAATTTATTTTTTATTATTTATTTATGGGACTTTCACCAACATATTCCTGGCATTTTTCTAAAGAAACGCGATATAATTCTGAACATTCATTACACAAGTAATTATCATCGGAATCATATCATGTTTGGTATTTTTTTCATTAGAAAAATGCCACGAATATGTTGGTGAAAGTCCCATAGAAAAATAATTAATAATGAAAAAGTTAATTTTTTTACTTAAAGGCTTGAGCTTACGCCAGTCTTTCATCTTTTCCGAACGCTTCAACTCTCCACGTCTCTTTCTTTCTCATAGGCTGTCCTTCTTTGTGTCCGAAACTTTAATCGTTCATTACACAAGTTTTGTTGTTTGAATGGTAGTGGTGTCACACCAATGTACCCGACCCAACACGTATGTATGTATTATGTTACAATCTTCGGCGACCGCGGCTGTCGAGGTTCGCTGTCCTTTTCTCCATTCGACAGGGAATCACAGAAAGCGTTTCCTGAAAACTGCATGTCTCTGACCGGACCCGAGTTTTGCACATTAATAACGAGCTTACAATAATCTTATACTTTGTGTCAAAACTTCATTTTCTATTTAAATTAGTTTCTTATTGAAACTCATTAGTAGTTTTAAATAGTAGTTGAAATATTTTAAATGATATTGAACTATTGGAATATTACAATTTGGAATATTTCGTCGTTAAAGAGCCTAGCCGGGACGAGGTAGTCAAAAATGCCCTTCAATTTTCGTTGCACCATTCGATTTTCGGTCAATTTTTCCCAATTAATTGCATGCAAAAATATTGAAAAATCTGAGCAATTACGAGAATTTCCTTAGTTGGCTCCTGCACCGACGAGATGCCGTCGTTGGCCTTCTGTTTCTTACTTCAGCCAGAATTTATCCTAGAGGGCGGTACAAAACACCGTATTTTTCGAGCGACACATTCTCCCGTAAGGCTAGCAGCTTTGTAAATATCTCGTCGGTGACTTAAGGGGGCCGGCATAGTTTGAAATCCATATACGTATGCAAGTGTCAAAACCTTTTCAAACTGTCGCTTCAATATTGCAATGAGCAGTTTAGAAGTGGTCAATTGTGTTTCCTAAAAGTCCAATCTACGTCTGTATAGAGCCCAAATTGCGAATTTCTACCTCATCGTGGAGTAATTTGTAATATTCGGCAGAAAATTCGAATTCTGAAGCAAGTATGACGTCACAAGATGGCTGCCGCTGAGAGATTCACTTAAGGGGGCCGGCAGGCATTTGACCTTGACTGTCACGCCAATTCTCGAACGGTCCTCGAACGGTCAGTAGGGAAAACTGATTGTGGAATGGTTAAAATTTTTTTGTGGAACTACGTCGCGTCTACGACATATCGGTAAAAAAGAATATATGAAATGCCGAGTGAGGATGGTAAGAAGATTGAGTAGTAGCGGAAGAGAGAAACGAAAATTGAGAGAGAAAGCTAGCGACTAGACATGGTTGCCACATATCATCCTTCGCCTCACTGTTGCCATGTCATCAAACCCGTAAATGTACAAGCGTTTCGTGAAACTGATTCCTGCCTCGTGAGCCCGATTCAGCCGACCAACACATGCTAACATATACATTGCCACGGGCGCGTAGATATACGCGGGACTCGTTGTCACATTACCTTTGCAGTTTTTCGCTAATATCTCTGAAATGAAACTCGAACGGCGGTCACGTGTATGCAAAAGCTAAGGAAATCATTTGATTTATATTAAATTGAATCAGTTTATTCTTAACATTATAATAATTTTATACATATTACCAGGACTTCTTTTAAAAAGAAAATGAGCCGGAATTTACTTCCTGTCAGAAAGAAAATTATATTAAAATCTCATATGAAATTTAAAGCAGCTCTTTTTATGCCACGGAGCGCATAAATGTAATAATATATGTATATTATTATATGTATGTATATTTACATACGTCTCATATTACGATATTATAAATTGCATATATACAATTGTATATAAATGTATATATCGTCTATGTCAAGCCGTATTTTTTCTAGTACACAAAAATTCGTGTGGCACGACGGTAGCGTGCCATGCTTTCAGCCGGACGACCAGGGTTCAAATCCTGCCTACTAACGCATTTTTTAAAAATTTTATTATGTTTTATCATGATGTATTTATATTTTCAATCGATATTTCACGCATAAAATTGCATTCTGAATTATAAATAACATGTATTTATTTACTAACAACAGGATTATTTACTATTATTATATATTATTATTTATATAATAAATATCCTTTTCCGGATTTCGAACAAGTCACTATTACGTTTGTGTGATGTGATATGAGTTCATCTACCTTCTCTTGAATAAGTTCGGTTTTTTCTCCCTCATATGATATTATCCTTTGGAACGTTGATTGATACTGACATCCTGTCTGATCCGTAATTAGAATTGCGAGGTGATATATTTTACTACTTTCCGATAATTTTCGGCGGTCTGCTATATTTTATCAAAATGAAATCGGTACTAAAAATTGCGTTGGCCGACAGGATTTGAACACTGGTCGTCCGGCTGAAAACTTGGGACGCTGCAGTTTCGCCAAACCGACTCTTCTTGTACCATAGAAAAAATACGGCATTACATAGGACATATATATATATATATCTTACGCAGTTTTTCGCTCATATTTCTGAAATGAAACTCGAACGGCGGTCACGTGCATGCAAAAGCTAAGGAAATCATCTGATTTATAGAATCAGAATCAGTTTATAATAATTTTATACATATTACCAGGACAAAGAAAGTGGGCCGGAATTCACTTCCTATGTGCAAGTGCAAGGGTCAGAAACCTTTTCAAATTGCCGCTTCAATGTTGCAACGAGCAGTTTATAAATGGTCCATTGTCTTTCCCGGAGGTTCAATCCACGTCTGCACAGAGCCCAAATTTCGAATTTCTGCCTCTTCGTGGAGTAATTAACAATATTCGGCAGCATACATATCGTACATACGTAAACCTGTACTATCGATCTGCATTATCGACCGTATTCTATCGCAACGTACAGTGTTTGCCGCGGAGAGACCGTGGCGCTAGTAAGCGGAACCGCAAAATTGTGCCTTTTTTTCTAGTCATTTTACGTCTTGAATAAGTAATTAATCAATAAAAAATGCATACCACCGTGTTTGTATATGTCTTTGCTACGTCTGTATAGAGCCTTTTTTTCGATACGAACACTAAATCTTTCGAAATTAAGAGTATCTCTCAGCGGCAGCCATCTTGTGACGTCATACTTGCTTCAGAATTCGAATTTTCTGCCGAATATTACAAATTACTCCACGATGAGGTAGAAATTTGAAATTTGGGCTCTATACAGACATAGATTGGACTTTTAGGAAACACAATTGACCATTTATAAGCTGCTCATTGCAATATTGAAGCGGTAGTTTGAAAAGGTTTTGACCCTTGCAAGTTCATATACGTATATGGATTTCATGCATGTGTGTTCATGTGTGTGTGTTACACAGAGGCGACCAGCCGGCCCCCTTAATTTCGAGAGATTTAGTGTTCGTATCGAAAAAAAGGCTCTATACAGACATAGCAAAGACATGTACAAACACGGTGGTATGCATTTTTAATTGATTACTTACTTACTTAAGACGTAAAATGTCTAGGAAAAAGACACAGCGTAACATAGCGTGACAGTCAAGGCCAAATGCCTGCGTAGATTCGCGATAAGGTAGAGTGACCACGTTACCGACAAGAATAGGCGAAAAATTGTTTTTCCTGGGTCCGAGTTTTCTGAATGAAATCGAGAGTTCTACTGCAATCGTACTGCACTTCTGCAATAATATCCATCGAGTTAGGGATTGATAGAATAGTTTCCGAACAATGCATCAACCGGGGAAGCACAGAAGCAATAACCTTGGAAACAGTTCTACGTAGCCAGAGAGAAATTTCATTGCCCGGATAACGGTGCAAAAGCCCTTTGATGGTCAGCAAAACCACGAACATGAAAAGCTGGTATTTATATTCGGATGTTTACCGTCGGACAATATTTCCTGGGCTAACAGATGTCTCTGTGAAACGAACGTTGCAGGGGTTATTGCATGAAGCTGCAACGTTTCCGAACGCAATGTATCCAGTTTTATCATTCCTTTCCGCTTATTTTTCGTTGATTGCTTAACTACAACTGAACCGAAAAATATACAATTTTTCCAATTTTAAATACCTACAGCGACTTAGAGTCATATTCGGGCACTTTCAAAATCAATTTCCTTAAAGTCAATTGATTTTTACAGAAAAAGTAAATGAATACTCGATCGATGTCAATTATTAATTATTTACTATTCCTCGTATCGAACGCGTAACACTGTAACACAGTGTTTAAATTTTCACTCCAAATATAATTACACTCGTAATTAAGTTTCTACTTGCTTAACTGCCTAACATAAACTCGACGAAAATTGTTGTGCCCAGAGCCTTCAAGAGACTGTTATTATTTTTCACAAATTCAGTCACCCGTTGCCTAGAGAAATTTTTAATAATGAACATGGGAACAAGATAAATAGAGTATTTGATTTTAAAATATTTCTTTTTTGCAGTGATGTAACTTTTCATTACTCGCGTATGGTAGTTACAATCTCAAAACTTTAAATTTAGCGTTTCAAGCATCAACGAACGTGTCGTGTACGCTGGCAAACATTTATTCCGCGTTAAGTGACATAGAGAGTTTCATGTAAACAGTTTCGTAGAAAGTGGAGTACTGATTGACGGAGTGGAGTTAATAATTATTTCGGAGCAGCAGGATGCTAAATGTTAAATTCAAGCTATTGTTCAGCGAAACAATATGGCAGACATTGAACGTGCCAGAAATTCAGAGCGTACGTCTGGAACAGTTGTGGAAATCGTCGTACTGTGTTAAAAGTTACGTATAGTTTGTTTTAATCAGACTGAGGTAGTCTAACCGATGGATGAAATTATTTTAATAACACTAACTGTACAGAAGGCATAGGCACACATTTTCTGCACATGAAAGTATATTTTTATTTCAATGTTATATTAGTAAATGGGATGACATTCCGGATAAAAATAATCTGATATTATTGAGGACTTTATCAACGAAGATTTTTATGTTTTTGTGGTAGGCCAGCCACTTTTTCAGTTGAATGTACCCAGCATGAAGAGGAACAGGAACGCTACAGGGATGAATAATGACACTCGACCATTTCAACCCTCGACTGTTTCAATCTTCGGCGGTAAAGCATGAAGGGCAAAGCCACTCGAAAAAGTATTTTCGACGGGTACCCCTAAATATCCGCAACAAAGGGTCTAGTTCAAGTTGTGTAAATAATTTCAATCTTGCCATTTTTATAAGGCAACATTATTATTAGAAATTGTAATTTTGCTTCCAACTTCACCTATTCATGTTTATTATGAATTTATAAAACCCACGGTCTACTAATTATTTACCTAAAACGTTTCTCTAGTTAATTGCTTTACATAAAGCACCGTTGCTCCACGAAACATATTCCCCAAGCAGGGCCTAATAAGAAACTGATCTAACAGAATCGACACCCTGCTTCGCTAAGTGTTACGTTCGCCCCCGTACGTGTTTCCTAGCGTCATCTTGCGCAAACAGAGAGCAAAAGAGAGATACGGGTGGATCAATATCGATCAAGCTGAGTTGACCACTCGGGTCGTGCTCGAAGCGAGATCATGTGAGCCAACAGGTTCTTCAAAACGGCTTGCAGTTCGAGGACGGAACAAAAGGAAGGGCGAATGGTTGGTTGATATTGAATAAATGTCCTTTGCTTTGTCAGTAGAACGGGGAAAACGTTGAACGAGGCGTAAAGAGAGGCGTCGCGGAACGTCGCGTCGTGTTGGCTTTCCCTTGATCGCGCCGCAGCTTGTTGGAATGCTCGAAATCCCAGTCGCGTGTCATGTACCGTTAGATACTTGTTGCGCAGAGCACTTTACACACTGAGCCCGCTGAGTGGAATTGCGGGCTGAACGTTGCCGGAGATCGATAAGGAAACCACTTCAATTTGTGTAAACTACAGCGATGTCAGCGTAACAGGTGTGTCGTCTGGTCTGCAACCCGACAGTTCTAGCAGAGCTGCTACATTCTTTGTAATGTCCTGAACGTAGAGAAGGATAGAAATTCAAAGAGAAGAAGGGACTTCAACTCTCTGCTTCTCTCTCCTTTCCATTCGCCGACCTTTTTCACGCGTATAATCATGCAAATAAATTATTTTATTTATAAGAAGAAGTTTTTGAAGTACTATTTAAAAATAGTATTTTATTTGGAAAATATTAAAAAAGTGAAACTTATTTTAAGGAGTGTGTAAAATAGTATTTCAAATAGTTGATTACTACGACATTGTCGTCTGTTTATTAACATGTTACATGAAAATATTCGTAATTAAGCTACAACAAATACTTTGTTAACTATTATAGTATCTTATGTTAAAAATTATAATTTATAATATTATCTATTTGCTCAACTTATTTCCATTGTAAGGAAATCTTTGGAATACATATTTGAAATACAACAGTAAATTATTTTATTTTATGTATCTGGTTATCAAAATAAAAATATTTTATTTGCCGAAATTTTTCGTTCTATTAAAAGTAGTATTTTATTTGAACCACATTAAATTATACTATTTAAAATAGCATTTTAAATATTTTTTCTCGAAATTTTTCCAAGGTCTGATTCGAAAGCTAACGGGCTACTGGATAGGGCGTTAAGAAAAACCATGTGCAAAATTTTAATCCTATATCTTAACCGGGAGGGTAGTTATGCCATAAAACGGTAAAGATTAGTATTTCTTCATTTCTTAATTTCTAATTTCTTTTATTAGTATTAGTATTTGTATCTAGAAAACCTGGATACACATATTGTAATTAATTCAGATTTTTATGCAGATTTTATGCAGAAAATATGCAGATTACCTAAACCAGACTTTCATATGTTCTAAATCTAATATGTTTAATAAGATATTATCGAAATAATCTTTTACAACAAAATGGTCACGAATCGATTTGTCCAGTTAATAAACGTCTACTCTGAATCAAGGGCCGGATTAAAAGGATAAGACACGAAGTACGCCGACAAATGATAGGCAAAAACGTGCCAGCGGTCGCTGGTCAAAAATCGAAAGGCGACACGTGTCCGCGGGGGCTGAATTGATATGATCAATAGAGGGAGGACAAACAAAGGGGTCCGCACCCCTGTATTTTTCGACGCCAATTAAATTCTCAATTTGATTCACCGTGTAGTCGCCCGGAAACAAGCCGGGCAAAATTAACAACGATCGAACGAACAAGATGGCGGCGGAAATGAATAGAAGACAGCCCTCGGGTGTATGAACGATGAGAAGAAAGAAGCAACATACAGTTCGCATAAGGAATCCTGACTATTCTGAAGAAACGGGGAAGGACACATCGAATAATTTTAATCGATCCGCGGGAAACATACCACGGTAAATGCGAAATTCGGAATGCGTCACCTGTGACCCAGAAATTGTGATCGAGATGGATCGACAGGTAATTTTAACTTCCTGCAAAATTTTTGCATTCCTGAAATTGGAATCTGGGCTCCCCTGTGCGACTTCATTTCAAGAGTTAGTGGAAGCAATTCGTTCTACACGAAAATTGTCAAGAAGAATATTTTTTAATGGTCAATTTAATCCCTTGAACGTTCCCAAATATCGATTTGTTTAAAAATTACGTAAAATAACACTAAAACGACGGGACCCGTTGAAATGAGTCTAAACATCATTTGTCGAAAAAGCGCGTGAATTGACACTGGAACTAGAGGCCGCGTCAAAATGACGGATTAAAAATTGTATAACTCACGAGCGTCGACAGACTGCGCAAACGCATTCACGGAAGATCGTTCAATAAATATATTTCAATCTGTTTACGATACGTTTACCGAAACAAAACACTTGAATAGGTATTTATGCGTCTGGTACTTAAATAACGATATAAAATAAAGCAATTGAGTTGCTGAAGAACCTACTGTCAAAACACGGATTTGATTTATCCCACCCAGCAGCTACACGGTGTTGACGAGAATAACGCGATTTTCTCTTAGTAGAAATATTCCAGTGTGGAATGAAAATTTCGTGTTCGTTCATGCGTCATTGCATTCTCTTGAAAGCTATTCCCGCCCGGTCACGTTTTCGCCGTCAAAATAAAATGCAATAATAACCACAGTAAAAGCAAACGTTTCAGGCGATGCACTTTAAAATTTCGAAAGTCCCGATCAATCGTCTTACATCGAAAGAAAATTGTAGGTGGTAATAAAAATTGATTTTGAAGTTCGATAAAGAAATATTACGTCACTAGCATGTGACCGACGTATTAGTCCAAGTTAACGAAAGATAAAATCGTAATACAGTGAATTCTCGATATATGTCACAGGTCTTGCCAGCGTCATGTATCGTCAAGGAGACATGTTTACACTCCTCGGCGTCCGAGGCCTTTCGAGCTCCGCGGTCCCTCACGAGGTATACCCCGTAGTGGGGATAGTTCCGCGACGTTTATCATGCATTCCTTGGCGACATATATAGAGAAATCACTTTGTATTAGAAAATACTAGAAAGAGGAATGGGAAAATGAACAGAGATAAAATGATGTTAGAACATGTGTTCGAAAAAAATGAAATACGTCGCGGCGCAGTTCGTCTGATCATGTCCTCTCATCAGCATGCACTGCGCATGAATTATATATGCACCGTGTACGCACTATATATTAACCACCTAGAAGCTTTGAAATGTTCGAAGTGAGTCGAAAACCGCGGCATAGTTTTGCGGAAATGAAAATCTTATTAGAGATGCGAGCGTATACCGTGTAGCGACTCGAAGCGAAATTCTGGTAACATAATCGCCCTTTTGTTCAGCGACTCCGATTTCGAAATGAAAATTAAAATTAAATCACATTCGCAAATTACCGCTGCGAAACAAGCCTGTGATAGCGAGCTTTATTGGAAGGAAATTTGTTAACAACCAAAGTTAACAGACGAGAGAGGCGAGTCTCGCTCACTGCGAAATTGAATGATCGATGAGTATTTGGAAACAATTGCGGTGTTGGCAAAGAGCGTCTCAATCGGGAGAAGTAATACGCTCGTTATGCACTTTATACAAGCAACAGAGGCTGATGGGACAATTAGTCATTCGACCGAGATCGGATTAATTGATTTGTAAGTTTGCGGACCGGCGAGAAACTCGTCTGCAATAATCTTTAAATTTTCTTTGGAGGACAGTTAATTAGACTGCGGACTTCTCTGCACAAGAAAAATTGTATCTGCATTCTATCGATGCGACTTGTCAATAAACGGAAATTTTAGTTTTATTCAAGTATATAAAATCGTGATTTTACAACACTCTGGTCATTTGTTGTCCAATTTTTTCGCTGACTTGTAACTAGACTTGTAGATGACTAAAATACAGTAGTGTGCGAATTAATGCGAACACACCAATATTTTTAATGTCTTATTAGTTTTCTAAAGTTGGCAGCATGACTATGTCAGTGGTAGCTGTGATGACCTGTTAGGTATTAACGTATCGTTAGTGGATAAGTCTGTGACAAATTGCTTAATTACATAATTATTTCATTTCCGCTAACGACGCGTCAATACCGCTCGACAGGTTAGCGCAGACTAATTCATCAAACGTACAACAAAATGGCCGCAAGCGCTGACAAAGTCATGTTGCCAACTTCATGTTGCAAGGTCTAATCAATTTACTCTGAATTTTAGAAATTTTCGACAATCTTCTCACACTATAAATGTGAAAAGGTTCGCAATTTAATTACAGTAAATTCAATACGGTCCAAAGGAACAGGAATCTCTTAATTGCGCTCGTACACAAGCTTGTAAGTACTGACTGATAAGGGATGAAAAGCATCGTTCATGGTCTCGCATTTTAATATCCGCGCAACGATCAGCAAGACGCTCTGTCCGGCTCAGCACGGATAGTCTGCGAGTGAAATTAGCCAGCAGGCCATCAACGTGTAATAAACTCTGTTTAATCAATCACGATTACAGAGAAAGGGGCATTGGAACGGTAATCGAACCGGATACGCGCTTCAATTTCCGAGGATCGAATTTTCCACATACCAGGGATGCTGAACGCACTTCATTCCGTTTCATAATTTCCATTTCTACAAACCGATTGTAATGTCGTAATGACTATTGATCATCCCAAACGTTCATACAGAGAAATGCTAACAAATCGTTGGAATGCATGACGAACATGTAATTAATATACCGTCGATGTTTATTGGCAAATACAATTAGCTAGAACGAAATGTGCGCTAACGTCGTTGCTCGTTATACTGACATTCCAAATAAGTCGTAGGCTATCGATTGACGATTCGCATTAATTTAATGGGATTAAATTAGTGTTGCAGTAAAAATCTCCCAAAAGGAGTTCACGTTGGAACAAAATGGCGCGTGTTCTGTTTAAAATCGATGGATAAAAAATGTAATAACGACTGCCTGAGAACCTCGCTTATTTATTTAGTTAGCTTATTAATTTAGTAGTAAATTTTAATAATATAATAATTTAAGTTCTAAATTCTAACCGGCACCGACTACTAGGAATATCGCCATTTTCGTTATCCCGAGGTAACACCTTTCTCTTTCACAACCAACTATGGAACCACACTGTCAAGCAATCGCAGTTAAATTACATAATATCGGAAAACATAACAATAGATACTATTTTTACTGAGAAATTCCCGTGTGATTAACTCCATCATATTGGACGTAAGCTGTGGATTATAGGAGTGGGCTAAGATATTAAACTGTTACCGCCCACTACTACACGATTGTAGGGGGTGACAAGACGCCATTTCGTATGGGTTCGAAGTGGTGACGTATCTAGATACGAATGCGCGGCCGATTGGTTCAGAGTGGAAGAGGCGGGCCTCGTTTCACACGCATTTTCGGCTGAATTCGAAATATTGGCTACAGCGGTCACACATACTGTGTAGCGTGACGGCCTTCGGCCTCAAAAATTGTGCCAAGAACCGCGGCAGAGATGGGGATAGGCAAACCTACGATAGACTCGGTTTGTTTAGGTACCTTCCCCCGGCGCTGCTCTGTATGGAGCGGTTCATGACAGATTATTACTATTGAGCTGGCAGTCGGCACAGTCGGACAACATCTGTTTACTGTAAAGTAATTTGTAGACCCCGACCTCTTCGACGAATGTAAAAATGCTACACCCGACCAATTAAAAAAACGGTGACACTTCCAAAATGGCGAAATTAAAATTATTTCAAGGCCAAGTTGTACCTGTCCCCACAGCGACCCTCGTCTCTTACCTGAAAATAATATTTCGGATCGCGCTTTTTACCCCCACGCAAAGGACAATTCCGA
>JAQQRP010000387.1:0-11765 GCA_028454245.1 Halictus quadricinctus
CGCATTGAAATCCCCTCCTATCAACACCCTTGTTCCTTCCTCTCTCCCCTCTATCCACTCCCCTAACTCTTCCAATTTCTTATCCAAATCCCTGTTCACATAAACCCGTATCACCCTCCACCAGCTCACCCCCAACTTTATTCTTGCCGTTATTACCCCCTCCTTCTCTTCACCCTCTCCTCTTTCTCTATTCAACCCTCTTCCCTCACCCCCATCGCCATACCTCCCATCGCCCTGCCTCTCTTTTCCTCTCTCCTTGCCGATTGCATTTCCCAATAGAATTCCTTTGGAAGCTATTCCCTAACCCTACTTCATCCCTTCTCTCCAACCCACGTCTCTAACAGTATAATAACATCCCATTCTTCCATCCCCTTCCAGAATTCCCTGTCCTTGTTCATCAGCCCTGCCACATTCCAGAAGCCTACTTTGCTCCCTGTTCTCCTCCCCTCCCTCTTACCTCTCTCTTCTTTCCGCTCTCCCTCCTGCCTCCTTCCCTATACCCCTCCTTGCTCCTTCATCCAGCTTTCCTCGATCTCATCCCACCGCTTCAATTTCGCGTTCACCCACATTTTCGTGTACCCTATCTGTACGTTCCTTCCCTCTCTCCTTTCTACTTCCGCTTCCCTTTCTATCTTCCATCTTGCCCTCTTCTCCTCTTCCGTCAAGTCATTATCTATGCTACCTATCTATCCAAGTCATCACTTGTCCCCTAAGCTTTTTCTTCCCCTCCATCACCTTCTTCTTATTATACTCCCTATCCTCCATTTCCACCAGCACCATCCCCCTTCCTTCCTTTCCTACCTTCCCTATATTTCTTACCTCCTTAATTCCCTCGACTTTCAACCTCATCTTTTCCCATAGCCTCCTGATCTCTTCTTTTATGTCGTTGACCTCCACCTTTATCCCCCTAACGACCGCGTTGTTCGTCTTCCCCTCTCTTTCCCTCTTGTCCTGCCTGATTTCTAATCTCCTTATTCTTTTCCTGTTCTCCTCCCTTTCTCACCCTCCCGCAGACTCTTTTCCCCCCTCCTCTTGTCCCCCACCCTTCTCTTTTTCTCTATCCATTCCTCCACCTTATCCAGTTTTCCCTCCATCATTTCCACCCTCCTATCTGCTTCCTTCCTACCCCTCCTCTCCTCCTCTAACCTCCCCTCTACCTTCGTCACCCTTATCCCAACGCTTTCCAACCAGTTCTCTATCCTTTCCCCTTTTTTTCCCCTCCTTCCTCACCTCCCTCAACTCTTCCCCCATCCTCCGCACTTCCCCTATCAACCCTCTTATCAGTTCCCCCATGTCCCTAGATTCTGCCTCCTCCTCCTTCTTTCCTTTCTCTGGCGATCTTTTCATGTTGTTACTCTTTTTACAGGCCCCGCTTACCTCCCTCTCCTCTCCTAATACTTCCTCTCTTCCCCTTTTTCTCCCCCCACTTTCTACATTTTCCAGACTCTCCGTACTGAACCAGCGTTCCAACCTATCATCTTTCAAAATCCTCCGTATTCTTCCTTTTCCCGTCTCCCCCTCTCCCTTCCCTACCCCCTTGCCATCTCCGCCTCTCTCACTCATTTCTTCTGCCCTTCCCTTCTAATTCCTCCTAAACTACTTTCAAATTTCCCGCCTCCTTGATCTATCTGTTTCATCACTAGCTCGCGCCACCTTCCACTCCTTCCCGTCGCGATCCCACGTACTCCCCTCTACCGTCACTCGGACCTAACCTCACACTCCACTCCTTTCACCCTTCCTCTACTCTCCCTTTCTCGCCTCCCCGCCTGTAACCCTTTCTCTCACGTCAGGCCCTGGCCTGGCACACTCCTCTCCCCACACGTTCTCCCCACACACCTCGTTCACTCCGCACCTTTCTCTAGGTTTCTGCACACTCCACTCTTGCACCTCAACCTCTCACGCAACCGGAAACGAAAGTCATATATATCATCATCATCATCATCATCTTCTGATATATATCAGATATGATATGATTTCTGTGATGTGGCAAGAACGATTCCTATCTCCACGATGTTATAGAGGAGAGACACCGATAGTTTACCTAAGAAACTGTGAAGCCCCTAAAAACATTTTTTTTTTGTGCGCTCTCGGAAGACCATCTGGAAATAATAAGATGTTCAAAGTTATGACCCCAACGACGTCGCAAAAAAATATTGGGAAGAAGACTGATCTTTGGCCGACAGATTTCTAACCCCTGATCTTGAATCTAGGCGACCAAGCAACTTCGGCATTTTGACTGTGTTGTGTGGGGCGACCCTTAACCGATCTGCAAACCGGCGATGTTGTAAACGTTACAAACATTCTGGTATATATCACACAAAATACAATTTATTCTTTCTCTTAAATCACATTTCTTAAGTGAAAAAATTACTTGTTTCAATGTAATAACATTAAAAATTACTTATGTAACGTAAGGATTGCACTGGATGCTTGCGGAATAGTAGGAATCGGAGAATCTGTGGACACAGGATATATTTTCCAAAATGTTATTACAAATGATGGGAGATAGGTTTTGTTAAACAAACTAGATTCTTGAGAGAGAGAGAGAGAGAGAGAGAGAGAGAGAGAGAGAAAGTTAGCAACGAATATTTTACGAAAAAATATATAATACCCGATACCACCCTCGGGCGTCCGGTTTATTTCAATCGTACTCTCCCTCTGGGGATATGACGACGACGCGGTTTCGCCGGTTTTCTCATGTTCGTTCTGCGGCCGGCCTTCATGGCCGTCCTCTCAGAAACGTACAGAGGAACCAGGCGTCCCTACTCTCAGGTCGCCAGGAAGCTACCCTGTTCTTTCCTCTCGGCGGGCGGCCGACCTTCATGGCCGTCCTCTCCCATGTATCCAGACAGGCGTCCAGGTGCAACCCCTGTCCTCTCCAGGGCTGCTGGGCGTCCGATAGCATTGCTTCGTACTCTCCCACCCTGTGGGCGGCCGTGGTCTTACCTCGTCCTCTCCCACAGGTGCAGCAAAAGTGCTCGCTCCGCGGTAATGTACGAACTCGGTATTTATACGGATTCGTTGCTAACTTTATCAATAAGGCGATACTAGGGGTCTAGAAGGTCCCAGACCCCGCGGTTCCCCTCGAACCGCCGGCCACGCTGCCACGGCGCAATTCTTCTGTTACATCGGGGGGGGGGGGTCAAGGGATCTTGAAGCTTTATTGTTCCTCGTCGCGTTACACTTAATATATACCCGCGGTAAAACCAACAAGTCTAACTTTCCTTCTCGCGGCAGAAACGTTAAAAAATTCAGTTTTTATTATTTCTGACAATGATGTCCCACAACAAAAAATCTGAAAAAATTGACAACACTGCCTGTTATAGTACTTTATTGTGGAACTAAACAGTAGAATAGCATGTTTTCATATTTTCGAGAAATCTGCATTTTTCCGATTTTTTGGGGGTTTTTTTATTTTTTATGACCACAGTTTACAACAAAAAATCTGAAAAAATTCTCTAAAATGTGCCTTAGGATCCAAAATATGCCACATTTTTTCAGAATTTTAGGTAGCATCAGAGTGCGGAAAATGCGCGGAAAAGCGCGAAATCCAATTTATCCTGTAACTACACTCACGGACAAGCCAGAGGGTTGAAATTTTAATCAAACGGGTTTTTCTTGGTCAGCTTTCGAATGGTTCATTAATCATTGAAAAACTAAGGACAGTTTTGACCGTCTTAATCGGCTAGGCCCTTTGCTTGAAACAGCATTTGACTAACTTGGTAAACATTACTAAAAACCGGTTAGAAAAGAGATTGTTGGACAAGATGTTTTTCATTATATTTTAATAAAAGGTCAACCTATAGCTGAAAAATCCAGACATTTCACGCCTGAAAATTTTAAAATAGCAAAAACAGAATTCGAAGAGATGATTAGGAAAGAAGTGTGTAGGCCATCATTCCGTCAATGGGCAAGTCCTTTACACATGGTTCCGAAGAAAAATTGAGAATGGTGGCCGTGTAGAGATTACAGGAGACTAAATTCAATAACAATTCCAGATCGCTATCTTGTTGCACATATACAAGATTTTTTTTAAATTAGTAGGTGCAGCGGTCCGTAGATTACCGCGGAGCGAGCACTTTTGCTGCACCTGTGGTAGAGGACGAGGTAAGACCACGGCCGCCCACAGGATGGGAGAGTACGAAGCAATGCTATCGGACGCCCAGCAGCTCAGGAGAGGACAGGGGTTGCACCTGGACGCCTCTCTAGATACATGGGAGAGGAAGGCCATGAAGGCCGGCCGCCCGCCAAGAAGAAAGAAGAGGGTAGCTTCCCGGCCGCCTGAGAGTAGGGACGCCTGGTTCCTCTATACGTTTCGGAGAGGACGACCATGAAGGCCGGCCGCCGAACGGACATGAGAAAACCGGCGAAACCGCGTCGTCGTCGTATCACAAGAGGGAGAGTACGGTTGAAATAAACCGGACGACCGATGGTGGTATCGCGTATTATACAGGGTGGGGCAATAACTATGTCCAGTTTGAATATTGCCGTTATTTGTAAAAGTATGAAAAAATGTTATATAGAAAACTTACACGGTATAGAGGGGGACATATTGTGACTCAAACACTTTCTGCGTGGGTGGAGGCATACAGGAGATTTCAAGGTCAACTCTATTTTTTTAAATGGAATGCTATGTTTTTTTTATCACAATGTGATAGCCAGTGTTGAGACGAATTCAGCGAGTTATCATTGAAGGTCATGCAAGGTCAAATATGGTAGTAAAATAAACTTTATTACATTACGGGAGATGCTCGAATTGATGACTGTTTGCGTCAATGCAAAGTTGCAATCTTCGTATCCCTGCATCACAATTTACCAAACAAGGCGAACAAATTCTGAAGTAAACGTTGTTACAAGTGTTGGTGTCGCGATTGAATTGAAAGTAAGAGCGCAATATACAGTGACGAGCAAAAGTGTAAACACACTTCGCTAGTTTTACATAAAACGTGATAATACAACCTATTTTTCAATTGAATGATAAATATTAGGTACTAATAATTACAAAGTGAATAAGATAAACAAAACACAACAGTTTATTTTCGTTAACATTCACAATATACGGAGTATTTATTGAAAATAGGGATTGAAGACAATTTTTACTGTTTTGCACTTTATTTGTGCTCGTCGAAATAAAGCTTTAAATTAATATTTTCTCCATTTTCTTTAACTTTTTTATACTGCTTCTAATCTGCGTGGCATACTATGTATAAAATTTTTAATCATTTCCGGCTCAATGTTGTACCATTCTTGTTCTGTCCTTTGTCACAATTCATGAACACCTGAAGGTGGATTGTCATATTTTGCTAGCCTTCTTTTCACAATTGACCACAAATTTTAGATTGGGTTCATATCTGGACTTTGTGCTGGCCACTTCAACACAGAAAACTTTTGATTTCCTAGCCAGGTTTTTACTATCTTTGCAGTATGCTTAGGGTCTCCGTCTTCTTGAAATTGTTACGTATGGAGAAGTTTTTTCCACGTTCAATTCGATTACAAGTTCTATCTCTTTTATGAGAACAAAAAGCGTCCCAACAGGCCCCCTTTTATTAATGGAAGATATAGTATGACGTCTTTATACGAACATCTTTAGAACACTCCCTTCTGGCATTCGTTAATTAAGATTCTGATAGGAAATAGCCCGGATAACCTTCCATTAACCCCTTTTAACGAAAATCTAACTGAGGCCTGGTTTTCATTAGAAGTGACAAAAATATGAGAGTGACCCCACGTGACATTAAATCTTGAACACAGCACCCCTTTTATTTTCAAGGTATATAAATCCGTTCATTTTCATTCTCTTTGATTCAGTTGTGTTCAGTAGCATTCGGTAGCTGGTCAGTAATTGGTCAGTAGTCGATCAATAATCGTGCAGTCACATGTAGAGTCACGTCATTGATCCTCGTAGTCTCGAAGCAGGACGGAGGGTCCCTGCTGGAGTGTTCCGGCGGGAAGGCAGGCTGTAATCAGCGCGAGGGGACGGCACGTTATTACTATACAAATCTTAACTCTACTCTTAAATCTAATTAAGCCTAATGACGGAAACGCGGAGCGACGAGAGTCGCGAAACGGCGGAGCGCGAAGCGATCAGGACTCGCGGAGCAACGAGAGTACGGAGCGACGATACGTCGCGGAGCGGTTGTAACGGCGGGAGGGGCCCGGGATTCCGGATTTGCGGCTGGACGGCAGGAACCACCGCGGCTCAGCTATATTTTTAGTGAATTGGTCTCCTGCGTTAGGCTGAGCTCGCGGGGTCGCGAATCGGCTTCGTATCCGGACCGGCGGGACGCCTAGCTCGCCCGTCCACTGTCAGACCGCGGCGCGGCTCGCTCGCACACGGACGAACCCGTAGAACGGGCGCCCCGACAACCGGCGTCGTTACTCGTTCGCGGACGAACCCACAGGACGAGCTCCGAACGTGGCTGCGGCCGGTCGAGGACTAAGCGTGCGAAGCGCGAGGCTTTGTCGCTGACTGGTGAGCGGATCTCGCAGGATTTCGGGAATCAGGAATCCGGCAGAGGGGAGAGGGCCGGAGGCGCGGCGCGTAGTAGGTGCTCGGAAAGCACTGCCCTCGCCCGACTGCTCACTCGAGACTCGCTCACGGTATCGGTTTCGCTTGCACACGGACAATTCCGTAGTACGCGTTCCACCGATACTAACGTACTCACGCATACGCACGGACGAGCCCGTAGGGTGCACGTTCACACGCGGCTGCGAGTGGTCTGGAGCTCGGAAATGATCGTCCACGAGTAGCTCCAAGCCAACTCCGCTTCTGGCGTGTTTCAGCCCGGTATTTATTGGCGAGGCGCGGACTATGGAGAGCGTGCCGTCTTGCGAAATGTTCGCGAAGCATCGGCGCTCGCGGATTGGTCCGCGCTTGGGTCTATTCGCGGATTGATTCGCGTAAGGGGCCGGTCGCGGATTGGCTCGCGTTCGGGTCAGATTCGCGAGCTCGCGACCGAACATGAAATTCGTCGTTTCGTCGCAAATTGTACACTTACTATAGATTCATTCGCGACACCAACAACAACACTTGTAACAAATTTCACTACAGAATATATTTGTCTTGTTTGTTATCTCGCGTAATCTACAAACCCTCAATTATTGCCCAATATCCTAATCTAGTAATTGAACGTTCCCACACGATACAATGTTACCGTTCAGATTGTATCAATTAAATTATATTAACTACGAGGCTTACTAACTATCGTAGCGATTAATCCAACAAAGATTTCTCCCGCCTAGTAGCTCCCCAATTTTGCATTGGGTGCGTCCACGAAAACTATACCATCCTAGCGGATCCTCAATTTTGTACCGGGTTCTTCCGTATCCTAGCAGCTCCCTGGTTTCGCGTCAGATGCGTATGAGTTCTCCACCCCCTAGCGGATTTCCAGTTTCGCATTGGGTTCATCCGCGCTGTTACACAACCTCCTAGCAGCTCCCCGGTTTCGTACCGGGTTCACCTGCGTGTTTCTCCCAGTCACTCCCCGATTTCGCATTGGTATGTTCACGAAGTTTCAACCTCCTAGCAGCTCCTGGGTTTTGCATCGGGTGCGTCTGCGGTTGACTCCAACCTCCCAGAAGTTCCCTGATTTCGTGTCCTCGACGTCAACTATCCTAACGGCTCCCCGATTTCGCATTGGGTGCGTCCGTGTACCTAACTAACAAATTGAAACCATATTCCTGGGGTAATAACCCCTTCGCCGGCCTCTCGCGATACTCGCAGCCCTGGCTCGTAACAAAATACTACTTCCTCTTCAGAAAATTCAATAGAATTAACAACAGAAGGTAAATTATTTTGTAAAATATTTAAATAATGCTCTTTGCACATGATACCTTCTATCCGAACTAAGGGACCAACACCCTTATGAATAAAACAACCCCAACTCATAGTTGACCCCCCCCCCCCTGAACTTCATAGTTTGTTTTATGCTACTTGCTTGATTACTATTTTCGGATGAAGTCCAATACGAATACATTCCATCAGATTCAAATCTATTAATTCTTGTTTCGCTAGACCATATAACTCTTTTCCAATCTTCTGTTGTCCACTCTTTGTATGTGTGAGCAAATTTTTTTTGTAGTTTAATATTTTTGTCTGAAAAAGCTGGTTTGCATTTCTTTTCTTTCGCTTTTAACCTGATTCTCTTTAAGGAACGGCGAATGGTCCATTCGCTTGAATTTACTCTAACGTTTTGAGCCGCGATTTTTGGAGTTTTATGACTTTCAGACCGAAGATGGTGTGCAACTTCATGTGTAGCTCTGTCAGAAACAAGTTGCGGTCTACCGTTTCTTGCAGAAGTTGACACATTACCATAGGTTTTCTTTATCCTTGCAACCATCGTATGACTTACACCACATTTTACTGCAATTTGCCGTAGCGAAAAACCTTTGTCGCACAATGAAATGATACTGTTTCTTTAATCTGCACTAAGTGGTTTCATCTTGACTTCCGCGTCTCAACTAACTTCCAACTAGGAGATAAACTGTGTAAACACCACTCTAAGTCTTACTACAGTTGGCTATCAGTGTTTCTGACAATTTCATTTCACTAGCATTTGTGTACTATCTTAACCGTTTCTGATGGTACGTGCAAAACTATAAACATTGCTTCAAATCCCTATTTTTGTAAAATATTATATATATTATATATATTGTTAACAGAAGGGAGTGTTCTAGAGATTTCCACATAAAGAAATCATACGGTATCTTTCCATAAAT
Source organism: Halictus quadricinctus (assembly GCA_028454245.1). Lineage (NCBI taxonomy): Eukaryota > Metazoa > Arthropoda > Insecta > Hymenoptera > Halictidae > Halictus > Halictus quadricinctus. Next base: position 8,719 of record JAQQRP010000387.1, read on the forward strand.
AAAAGAGGCCTTGTGGGACGCTTTTCGTTCTCAGGAAAAAAGATTAGAAAATTCAACAGTCGTACATTTTTTATTCACTGAGACGCGCCTGTGCGCGGTTAGGGTAGGTTGTACAAGCTCATGCGTAGTTTAGTTGGTAGTTCATTTTTCCCTTCCTCATTTAATCACGAGTGACGCGGAGTCCGACGCTCCGATGCTCCCGTTAGAGGCTCAGTTGGAGGAGACTCGGCGAGAGCTCGATGCTCTTGACGCGTTAGTTGAAAGCGGTAGATTGCATGTTGATACCGGGAAGGATTCTCAGATCACGGTTGCGAGGGTGCCCAAGATTCCGCCTTTTTCCCGGAAGAACCCGGTTCTCTGGTTCTACCAAATCGAAACGTTTTTACGTCATTCGGAGGTATCCCACGAATCGACCAAGTTCGACTACTTAGTCATGGCATTGGTTCCAGTGCAAAGAAGCGTTTGATTTCCGTCTTCGCATCGACAAACGAGGAGAATATAGACTATATAGTCAATATAGACTGTAAGCCGTCCCAGATTGTTCGTCAGCTCGCGACCTGAACGGAAAATGCAAATGCAGTGATTCCGTATTGCGGACTATATTTCCCGAACAACTGACTGATCATTAGCGCGAGATCTTTATCGTAACCGAGAATAATGACTTTGACGTTCTAGCTGAGATCGGCGATAGGCTTGTCGCCGTGGCTGGTGCCAAGCCTAACGTCAATGCGATTGCATGTACAGCATCCCCGGATGCTCCCTCCGTAGGTAGTTTTCTCTTCCTTTGTTGCTTCCTCCTCCGGATGGCAAAGGCGCTTTGGTTGTGCAGCTCAGCAGGATCGAATATCCTACACCCCACTTGTACGATTGTGCAAACAATCTCTCGGGAAAGAAGATATTTTCTTCATTAGACCTGCACAAGGCATTCGACCAGATTCCGGTTGCGCATGAAGGTATACAGAAGACCGCCATAACGACCCCATTCGGGTTATTCGAATTTTAGTACATGACATTCGGTCTTCGAAACGCGAGTCAGTCATTCCAACGGTATATCAATCGTGCATTGGGCGATCTAGACTTCGTATCTTTGTATATAAACGACATACTCGTGGCTTCTTCGACTCTGAAGGAGCACAACGACTATCATCACCTTTAAACGTTGAGAAATGCAAATTTGCAACCCAGGAAATCGAATTCCTCAGGTACATCATTAATGCTAAGGACATTCGCCTTTTGGCAAGTAAGGTGGAAGCTATTGTTAGCTTCTCGAAGCCGAAGACAGCCACTGAACTTCGACGCTTTTTAGGCATGGTAAACTTTTACTATCGAAATCTTCCTCGAGCCGCTGCTGTGCAGGCTCCGTTGGACGCATACTTCGTCGATTCAAAGAAAAACGATAAAAGGGAGACTGTATGGTCTCGCAAGGCTGAGCAGGCCTTTGACAGAATCAAGAATGATTTTGCCAAAGCCGTTCTCTTGGTGTATCCCCGTTGCGGCGCGGAACTACGTTTAGTCACCGACGCATCCGATTTTGCTGTAGGTGCGATTCTTGAACAAAAGAGCCTTTGGCTCAATGTGCTCGACGCGGTCTGGGAAAGTGCGCGAATTTACGATCCTTACAGATCATAAACCGCTGGTTTATGCATTCTCGCAACGCCCCAAGAAAGCCTCTTCACGTCAATTGCATCAGCTTTCGCTGATCGCGCAGTATTCTACTAAAATCGAGTATGTTAAGGGCCCGGAGAATGTTGTGGCTGACGCCCTTTCTCGGATTGAGTCACTTCAACAGGCTCTATCTGCCCTTCCTGTTGACTATAATGCTGACCAACTGGAAGCTGCTGTGACTGCAGATCTGGACCAGGCTGGTAACCAGGCAATTGATGAAATGGCTGAAGGGGAGAGAGAGCAAATCCTTCAAATGTTGTAAATGACACGGCTACACTCTCGGGACTGGAGGCTGCTGGCTCCTGCTGTGACCATCCCTGATGATGCAAATTTTGAAGAAAAACTTCGAAAGATGGTAGATGCAAGCAAATGCCAAGGTTTTGATCCTGCAGTTTTGTTGAAGCAATTCTTATTGAGATGAAAGCTTTACAAGACTCAACCAAAGGAGGTGTTCACTCTTATGTATACCGAGAGTGGGTAAGATGAATTTTGGGAATATACAAATCAAGAGGAGTTAATATCTGATGTTCATTTCCTTGTGATAACCTTTCTTAATAGAGGAGCTGTTATTCAGAAGCTTTTACAGAAGAGCTATCGGTCATTTGTTGCTGTCATGAGAATGCTATGTAATAAGTACAATGTGAGAGGGAAGAAGGCGAAGTAGAAGTAGAAGGCGAGCCCAATCACTAGGACCTGAAGTAATGACACTCCCTAGAATCTGTGCAGTGTTCGCCCAGATGACAGTGACTCTATTTCATCGTGGGTACGGACGATCCTTAGAGTCGGGGGGCAGCAGCTGGCTAGAGCGCGAGGACGAGTCAACCTGGACAACTCCGCCAGTAAGGGTGAGGACACGATTAGAGTCTCAGCAATCGTACTTCCAAAGATCACTGGCTATGCTCTCGACCGCACCACGCCGCAGCTTTCTTGGTTGAAGTTGGCTGATCCGATACAAGCACCGATCGAAGTCCTGCTGGAAGCAGGATCGAATTCCTGCTGCTCTCTCCCTGGGGAGAGCCGGGGTTATGTGGGACTACCCCTGGAGAAAATCCCCAAAAGGCTACCCACTAAAAAACCCACGCCCACCTAAGCCAAAGGGGGAGGTGCCTGGATCACGCGAGTACTCAACAGGACACCTCCCAGCTATCATCATACACCGGGGAAGGGGTTAATCTCCCCCATTCCCTACGCTACAAGACCCCGGGCGGAGGGACCCGCCCGGTGTCCCCATCCCTGCAGCATTCGGATTGGGCTTTCCGAGCCCCAGCTCGGTCCACCCACAGCTCCCGGAGTCTTCGTGCCCCGCTCAGGGCCGGTATCCCGAAGGAACCAGCCCCGGCCGAGGCAAGAAGACGCCGCCACCGGAAGGAAGGGCCGTCGGA
>JAQQRP010000389.1:0-11741 GCA_028454245.1 Halictus quadricinctus
TTGATAATGATAGAGATAAAAACTTGAAGTTAGTACAAAGTTTGTTTCAAACTAATTGATTACTTGTGTCCCGCTAATAATTCTTCCGCATTTTCCTCCTGCGCCATTTTTAACGCGAGCAAACGGCGGGAAACGGTCTCGAATTTGAACATGGTCGCCGGCCATATCCGACGACAAGAGTGGTCAAAGATGTTTGCGTCACGGCCTGAGCCCGTAATTAAAATAAACACGGAGGAAACCTGAAGCCGAAGGTGTTTACCAGCGAGTCATTCAAGCATTTCACTATCGATCACGGCTGAGAGCGTGTCCGATGCATAACTGGAGCAACGGCATTATAATTCCTCGGTATGAAAAAGAACTGTATCGAGAGAGGGCTTCGGTGTCTGTGCCGGGCTGGGCATGATCAGGCTCTCGGCAATGCTCGCCCGCGTGCCGATTGGGCCAGGCCGTTTTCACCGGAAAGAAAGCACGTGGGAGTGTGATGGGCATGGCGGGAACGGATGAACGGGTTCGGAGAAGGTCGTCGAAAGAGGCGACAAACCACGAGAGAAAGGAGGCAAGCGAGAAAAAAGAAAAGGAGCAACGGTAGGGTGGAGGAAGGGCAACGAGGAAAGAGTAGAAGAAGAAAAAGAAGAAGAAGAAGAAGAAGCAGAAGAGGTGGAATAGCAACGTTCCATCTCCTAGGCTCGCGGGACGACTAAGCGCAAGCGCGTTCATTTCGAGCTGAAAGGGATCCGGGGCGGAGAAAAGCAGAAACAACTGCTTGGGGAGGGGGGATGGGGGGGAGTGTGGGACGAGAAAAGTGAAAGATAAAGTTTCCGGCGTGCACGAGCGAGGATGGAAATCGAAGAGACGAAGAAAAGGGAACGGGGATTCACACGGGAAGACGGCGAAGAGAACGGAAACGTAGGGCCACCGGGGGTAGGGTCGTCGAGAGAAAGAGGGTCGAAGGAGAAAGAGAGAGAAAAAGGATAAGAGAAAGAGCCCGAGGTAAGAGGGGGGGTTAGAGGGAACTCTTGCCTCATTCTTACGTATTACGTGCACGGGTACAAACGAAGTCTTGTATTACACCATTACCGTGACAGAGAGGCGCTTCTGTGTGGCCCCGTTCGGTCGACGAGGACGGCCGATCCACGGCCTATAGAGAACCGTTGCGATTTTCGCCGGTGTGCGTGGCACTCGCGCGCGCACACTAGAGCCGTGAAAGACTTCGTGCACACGGCTAGATACAGAAACGAGAAAGAAAAGACGGGGGGAAGAGAGAAAAGGAGGGAGAAAAGCGGGAGACGGAAAGAGAGGGTGGGGGGAACGCGCGTGCGAGAGAGAAAGAGAGAGAGACAGAGAGACAGAGAGGGTTAATGGCTAAGAGGGAGGTGGGAGTCTAGCGTACGAAGAAAGATAGACACACACAGAGAGAGAGTGAGAGAGAGAGAGAGAGAGACTATACTATAGCCGCTGTCGCGCGACGACGGCTCGTGCATGTGCACCGAAGCCGCGCGCACATACGCGCACGGTGCCCGTGCGCGCACGTGTGCGCCCGATAGACGAGCTAGACTGTGAATCGAGGCACGCGCATACACACGAAGCGCCGCGCCGACGCGTATGAATGTACACGGAAGGAGCAACACCTCACAAACGAGGGCCTAGGCAAGAGAGCTATTTGTAATGTAATAGTGAGAGCACCACCAGTGGGGAAAGGGAGAGCGGAGAGAGAGAGAGAGAGGAAGGTGGTTAGGTGGAAGGGCGACATGGTGGGAGGGAAGAGTAAGCGCAGAAGAGGGAGAGAGAGAGAGAGAGAGAGAGAGAGAGAGTGACGTGGAGAGGGAGAGGCGAGAGGTGGCACTCGACGAGGAACCAATACTACGGTCCTTTACAAACGAACTCGCAAGACTCGCGCGAGAGAGGCCTCTCCTCTCCTCTCCATCGGCCGTGAGCAGTATTGCGCCCGGGAGCTCTCTCGGCCGAGAGAGACAACCGTGCTTTTCGGACCCTCAACCCTTTCTGGGCTCGCCTGTAAGCCACCGGGCCCACCTGGCCTCTTCTCTACCACCACCACCACCCCACCACCGTCATCGATACCACCACCACTGCTCCACCACTACCACCACCATAATCGTCGTCGTCGCACTACGCACACACAAACGCGCGCACGGGTAACCGCGTGCTCACTAACATCGTCGTCGACATCGTCCCGACGTTACGTTCGGTGGATAGTGGTGTAGACATTTCGAGCGACGTCCGTGTGCCCACCACTACCATCGAATCGCATCAGCCACCACCATCGTCGCCACCTCCACCACCACCACCACCATCTCTTACTGACTGCCCAGTCTACCTCTCTCCGCGTTTACCTAGGACCGGGAGAGAGAAAGAGACACGGAGCAAAAGGGAAAGAGAGAGAGAGAGAGAGAGAGAGAGAGAGGGAGAGAGAGAAAGAAAGAGAGCAGCAGAGACGGAGGAGAAAGAGAGAGGGAGGAAAAGAGAGAGAAGTAAAGAGTAAGAGAGGGTCTCGGCTTTGCGCAAAAGTTACGACGGAGCGAGGAGCAGTGAGACACACCGCGGAGACCGGAAGAGACCCTCTCTCCCTGAAGAAGTCCTCCGGCGAGAAGCGAGAAAGAGAGACCACACCGCACGCGAAAAACACATCCATCGTTTTGATCGAGTGCGCGGGCCTCCCCCCATACAGTGTGTGTCTGTGCGTATAGAGAAGGGTGTCGCGGTGTGTGTGTGTGTGTCTCTGTGTATGTTCGCGCGTGTGTGTGGGGCACAGTGCGCGGAAATATCCAATCGAAAAAAAAAAAAATTACCGGGCGCACACCACGCGAAACGTTGTCAACATTGTTTCTCGCACATTTTCTCTCGCGATACGCGCGGTCGCGCGCGCGCACTCTCTCTCCACCACTTCGCTAGAACGTCACGTGGTCCGGGGTGTATTTCTTCTTCCGGGTCGCGGGACCATCGCGAGAAATTGAACCGTTTCACCTTCTCCGTGATCCCAACCGAAGAGATTGTGAAGCCGATACGGTGAGAAACTTTGAAGATCTCGCTGACTATACTGTCAGACGAAAACAGGCGGACACGTGCTCATCCGCACGTGCTTTCGTCGATGCACGTGCTCTTTGGACAGGCCCGGTCGGGTGCGCGGAAGGTCCTCCGGAAGAGTTACGCTGCGGACAGTTGACGCACGGTCCGGTAACACACACGGTTTCACTTTCGAAAGGGGGAAAATTTTCGTTGGCGACTGCCACGGATACGGTGCTGAAAGATCGTCGAAGCCGCGTGGACCCACCGTGAGGATCGACAACAGGGAAGAAGAGAAAGGAGCGAAGAAGGAAAGGGAGGAACGCGAGACGGAAAAAGAAGAAGCTTCGAAACGAAGAGCGAGGCTCTCTCGCGAGCACTCGGTTACCGCTTACGTACCAGGCAAGAGCGGCGGGCCGCGTTGTGTAAGAGCTGAAAGTAAAAGTTGAAACCGCCGACTAGGGCTCTCGCGGGAGCGCGTGCGGAGCGCGCTAAAATCCGATCCTGTCTCGTAGACTGGACACAGCCGAATATTCCCGCCTCTCTCTTTCTCTCTTTCTCTCTTTCTCTCGAACGGCTTTCGGATTTGGTTCCACCTTCTTCGAGGCTGTTTCTCTCTCGGCATCGGGAGAAACGGTGTCTCGTAACCGAGAGTTGTCGATCGTTCCCGCGGAAACGGCGCGCCGGCGACTGTCGTCGCGGGGAACTCGAACATTGGAGTTCGATCTGCAGGAATTGTGCAACCACTGTAATTTTTCTAGTCCCGCGGAGGATTTTCTCTGTGTACGCGTGGTGTCCGTCGATCTTCAATCTGGAGGGAGAACAACGGAACAACAGGTGAAAGAAGAAGAGGATAACGCGAGTCGAGAAGAAAGCTGTCTCGTGAAATCAACTTAGCCAAGGTCATCGTTGCAAGCCCGCTTCCGGGATACGGAAAGAGAGAAAGAGAGAGAGAGAGGGAGAGTAGTATACCGACGGTCGTGGAAAAGTGTGTTTGTTCGCTCGGTGTCTGCTCGATCGTGTCCCGCAGTTTCGTAAAACGGATTGCAAAACCCGAGGAGAAAGGAGACAGAGAAAGGGAGAGCCGACAGACGGAAGAGAAGAGGAGCCGGTGCGAAAGAGAAAGAGGAGAGAGAGAGGGGGAAGAAGAAGAAGAAGAGGAAGAAGAAGTGAGAGAGTCTCCCGGTGATCCCGGGACCGCAGGAAATCCTACAAACGATACACGTTGCTGGAGATACGGTGTTCGAGCACACGAGCACACGAGCTCGCGAGGGTGAACGCCGTAGTAGAAGACGAGGACTCGCACCAGAGAGAGAAAGAGAGAGAGAGAGAAGTTGCCGAAGAGAGGTGAAAAGAGGAAGTGCCGAGGTACCGGACGTGTGTCGGTTGCCGCGAGGACGAGTTTCGAAAGACGATCCGGATGTGGCTGGATCCGCTTGTTTTCTTCATCGGTGACCGTCGTCGAGGATCGAGGGTGAATCTCGTAGCTGTCCTCTCTGATCGATCGGTAGGACCGATGATCATCCTTGTCTTCTAAGGGCCGCGCGAACAAGAGTACCCGCGAGAGCTTGCGCGGAGACACGCGGCCGAGCGGAATTAAAAGTGCGCTTAAAAAGGTTAGCGGGATAAAAAAGGCGCGCGCGCGAAAGGATAAGAGAAAGGAATAGGAGCCACCTCCGAGTCCTTGAGAGTACCCAACGGGTAAAAGTGCCGCGCACGGAGCCAGCCGGTTGACCCTGGGCAAGCAACGGAGCAGACCCCGTTGGAAAAAAGTTCTTCGTCGTCGTCGTCGTCGACGTCGTAACGCGTCGATCGCTGCGTCGTCGTCGTCGTCGTCGTCGTCATCGTCATCGTGATCCGTAATTCCCGCGGCACCTTTCTCCTTCATCCCTGGACCCGGAGCAGTCGTTGCGAAACAGTAAATCAGGTGTCGAGACACGTCTCTCTCTCTCTCTCTCTCTTTTCTTTCTTTCTTTCTTCTCTCTCTCTCTCTCTCTCTCTTTCTCTCTTCTCCTGCTCGACGATCACGCGTATGTGTTGTTGTGTGTACATGTGTGTTTGTGCGCGCGACACGACACAGTGTTTGATCATCGAACCGACGATTTTCACCGCGCGCGAATCGATCCAGCAACGATCCGTACGAAAAATCGGCAACGATTACGCTTCCACGTGACGCGCAACTATGCGGACGACGCGCACACCGGTGTGAAGTGATCCTAGTGCCCGGTGGCCACACCGATGTATTGTTCCGGTGAAACGTAATCGTCGTTGTTTGTTGCCATCCCGTATCGTCGACCGTTTTCGCCTGCGTTCCACAACGACGCGCCGTGATCTATTTCTCGGTGGTGATCCACGCTCCGGTATATCAATGTACGTCACGTGTATGCACCGTCGTCGTCCTCGCCGCCGCTATCACGGGATTTCGGGTCGTCGGCTCGTGGAGATGCTGCGTGACTCTTCAAGAGAGTCTTAACGGATAATATATACATATATATATGTTTATATTTATATAAATATATATATCGCGTTCGACGATTCTTTTGTTCCCCTTGGATACCATATTGGATACAGTGCGGACGATTCGAATTACAAGGTGAGAACTTTTGCATGTCTAGTGGATGTATTAGGCCCCACAAGTTCGTGCCGTTTATACTCTTGCAGCATTTCACTTTTTATTCCATGAAATCGAAGAAACTTATTTAGAACTACCGAGCCCTAAACGCGACTTAGACTTGTCCCTTTATGATCACAGCAAGATTGAATTTGTGCTCAGGTTTCATACGATATTTTTATGGTAACATGTACTCCAAAGAGTCCGAGAAACGTTTTCATAGTTTCAGTAATCGTGAAAGAAGAAATCATCCACCAGTCATTTTGACTGGTTCGGTAGTTCTTGTGTTTTTGAAATGAAAATTGAAATGAAATTTACGGTATTAAGTAGTCCTCCAACTTTCTTGCGTTTTACGGATCCGAATCAAATTTGGTACGATGAGTATATTAACGTAAAAATTCGTTTCAAAACCCGGACATGGCAGTCAACGTGATAAATTGTAAAAATAAAATATGTGATCACCCTTTCATTCCGCAACCTTGTCTGACCTTTTTGGCAAAGACCGTCGCTGTAAAATTTCTGCGGTTTTTCGTTAAAATACTTTTCAATGGTGAATATTATAAACATATCCACGGCAGGAACTTATGGGACTAATAGATTTCTTTCTTTTTTCGTCAATCTTCATCTTCAATCTGCGTTTCTAACCCTTTCGCTGGATTTCGGGGTCTGACCCAGAAGCGAACCTTTCTCTTTGACGCTACCAGCCTCGAAATTAGGGCTCTGCGAGAGAACCGAGTTCAATTTGGCTGCACTCACTTTTTCAAGCCCAATTAGGCCCGATAGTGGGATAAAGCATCTCGAAATATTTTTAAAATCTTGCATCAATTGGAGGCAGGGTGTCAGAGATTTTGACAAATTTTTTGAATTTTTAATACTTTCGGCAGCTTCAGGTTGCGAACGATTCGAACACTGTTCGATCGCTTCAATTGAATTTAATGGGGGGGGGGCATTAACCCATTATCACTAAACTCTTTAAAAGAAGGCTTTTATCAGCAAACTTTTTTTTATTAGTGCAAAAACGACAAGTAAAAGAACTTCATATCTCAGCATTCTAAGAAAATATAAATTGAGCGTATATATACGCTCCGGTGATAGTGGCCAGGAAAATTGAGCGTATATATACGCTAATGATGCAAATATCATTCCCAGAGGTTCTAACAAAATCAGAGTAATTTAATTGACCAGTTAACCGCGGAGTTTAATTTAAAAAATCCTTCACGCGGAATTGGAATCGAGCTATGACGAATATACACGTCGAACGCAGGCGAAATGTCGCTACTGTAAATTTTACGGACAAGATATCGCAAAATGAAGAATTGCATTTTTATTCGATAAGGAATTAACAATTCATTGACGTTAACCGCACCGCAATAGAGTTTTGGATTGACGTGTATACTCGTCAAACGCGCTTAATTGGTTAATGAAAGCGAAACTAGAAATTTTAAATGTGTTATAGGGGATGTTTTAACCCTTTTGAGTTCTAACGATTTTAATAAGATTCTAAAGTCTAAACCTAGGCAAAAATCACTGTCAGTCGTACGTGACTGACATGACAGTTAACGCGCTAACACTAAATTTATGGCCTCCGTCAACAATGACGGGTTCTACAATTTTTTAAATTACGATCGTTAATATTTGTGGGATATTTCGATATATTTCTTTGAATATATTTTATAGTAAAACCCGCTGAAATATCGAACCTACATACATCTTTGTTATTTAAAGTCGCTTTTAGTGCTATCTGTGAACTTAACATTGAAAATGACCGATTTTCACGAAATGATTCGCGTGCATAGTGCAACAAATTCTGACAGAATAAAAAGTGAATTAATTTCAATTGAAACGTTATAAAGGTGGTGGCCGTTATACGAATGTAAATTTACTAAACGATTTTCCATCTCGACGAGTGAATCGAAACACGATACAACGTATAACTTTTGTAGATCTTGTTCGCATAAACGCGCGATCCTTCCACGCGGAGAACTCGAATGGTAGAACTCGTCTTTCTGCGTTTCTATCAAATTCTAAAGCGGAATGAACATAATCCTCGCAGATTTGCATAGTACTTTCCGTCTTCCGTGTTCAGCAATCGGTCCTTAAACACCGTCAATTTGCGTAAACATTCGCACTCGGTTTATCAGTTTGTCAGAAAAATTCGTGCCTTCGAAAATTACAAAGTGTTTTGATTTGACAAACACGGACAAACCGACTGCCATAAACGTTTCGCACGTGTCCTGTGCACACATAGACACCGTTCGTTTACTTACTTTTTAAGAAATACAAATGAAACCGTTCAATTGTACTTTTAAATGCTCTTCGAACGATTTCCATTCCGTGGTATCGAGCCTAATTATTAACAATGAAACAGTCGAGCGCTAATAGTAACTAATTTCTTTTGCCTTTTAAAAATAACAAGACTGCATTTATCGAGACGTCGCACTAAATAAGTGGTAAATAAACATGAATAAGTGTGTCAAGTACAGTGTCTCTGAAATTTGAATTGTAAAACAAAGTCCAGTGTTAAGGAAATTTATTCTAAATGGAACAAGTTGAACGCGGGTCGAGCAATTTCGCGTAGAAAAATTCGGAAAATCTGGTGATCGATTAGGTTAACCTCAATTCGAAATTAGGTGAAAATGAGCTGACACGTAAAGCTCGATGATTCGCGACGCGGCCTCGATGCGTAATTACGCGGAAGAGCGAATAGAGAGAGCACTGTGGATCGCGAGACAGTGCCTATAATGATCGAAAAGCTTCCTTCAGTCTCTCGCGAACCCGTTTGATTACGTTTTCATCGGAGAAACAGCGAGCGACAATGATTTCTAGAGCAGTGGATCAACATTCCGCGGGATCGAACGCGAGACACCAGTGCAAATTAAAGTGGCGACGTAATTGGAAACAGAAACGATCCTAACGCGCCTAGAAACGGACGGGCGAAGTATAGTAATTCAAGCTGACAATAGGACGACGCGATGGCGATAGTTGGTCGAATGAATTACATACGTGATTATCGACCTCGAGGAAAAGTCGTTTCTGCTTCCACCGAACGCGCTGGCAATCGGGGCGAGCTTTCTGCAAATATTAATTTTCATAAATTGATCTAGGCACATCATGATCGATCGAGAACTCGTTTCGCGAACACATGTTTCTAACGGCGATGGGAAAACCGCTTTTTTTTCTAAAATTATTATTTCGCGCTACTCCGGTTACTATAAGGCCTGATACGCAACGACATTCTTCGGATTGCGTTGTTGTAACTGTTTAAAATTCATAAATTATCGCCAACAGTTAATTTATATTTTCAAGCTATGACAGCATAATTGAAGCGAACTGAAATATTATGCACTCTAATTTTTAATGCACTCCATAGGCCGAGCTTTCTGCGAAATAAAAATTGCATCGTTTACGGGAAATAATTTATATATCGACATTCTTCAATTATTTAACCTTTCTGTTACCTTGAGTGAACTATTTATTTTATTGGAACTATTTGCGGATTTAGATGGAGTTTCATTTTTATTTTATTCTAGATCAATATCAAATATGTTAGTCGAATCATTGCATGTTTAACACTAGGTTTCCGGAGCAGTAAAATCGTGACTGTATTTTACGTTAATTTATAAAAATACCAAGAATCTGCTACCCACATTTTTAGCAATATTTTAATATATACCCAAAGAAATATTGCTAAAAATGTGGGTAGCACGTTCTTGATATTTTCGAAAATAATATATATATATTTTTAAATAATATATACCCAAAGAAATAAATTTGCCAAATAATTTCCTTAGAATCTTAATCATTTTAAATTAACCTTTCAACTTAAAAGCCCGAGAATACTAGCCCGAAAATAATTGTTAAGTTAAGAGGTTAACAATATTAGAACCCGCCATTTTGTCCCGTAAACCTAGCGTTAAACTCGCGTGAACGAATAAAATTCGCAATTGATCGCGAAGGACAAAAATAACAGGATACAATTTCCGTTTAATTACGCGAGGAGCGCATCACCGTGTTCCCTGTTTGAAAATGATTCATGCGTTCCCGCGTTCCGGGGAAATTTCAAGCAGATCATAGGATATCGCCGGCTCGATCGCGTAACGATGCAAATTCTTCTTCTGAGCGCATAATTCAAGTTCAGGTGCTCCATGGTCGCATGTGAGCGTTAGTTGCGCAACCGTTTTTAAGAAGAAGACGAAGAAGAAGAAGACGAAGAGGAAGAGGAAAAAAGAAGAAGAGAAGTAGGGAGGCGTTCCGCGAGTCCAATGTGGTCATCAATGGCTCGCGATGACGGATCGTAAAGAAAAAGCGATCTTGAGTCAAGGTCGGGCTCGTCGAAAGGCGTCTCTTTGCGTTCGTCATTTTGTATTCGTGTGACCATTATCCGACGGTTATACTATGTTTCTCTGTTGCACCGATACGAGCATAATATCGCCGCGGTCCGATTGCGTGTGTCCCAGACAGAAACAAAATTTATACGGGCAAGTTGGAAAGGTGAACCGGTCGAAATTCCGGGTTTACTTAGCTTTACCTACTAATGCGTCACGGTACGAATTCTTTTCTCGCCTTTAATCGAGTCCCGCGTCGATAATCGAAATTAATTAATTTCTCTGACGTGAATCGAAATTAATACGAAATTTTCCGCGGAACAGAGAGACAAAGCGGTTACGCAAATTTTCAGAATTTTCCTCGAGGAATTAAATAGCGGATTTTATCCATTTACGGTGCAAACGATTTTTGAGCAAAATAAAAATTGCGTAGTAAACTAAAACTAAAGTAATAGTATATTTAAAATAAATGTTTCTACTGTTTTGAAATTGATCGACTGATTTCTGTCGTAATAACAATAAATATTCACCGGAACGGGAGCTGAAATAAACATGGTTAATTCGCAGAATGTTTTGCATTTGGGAAGGCGAAAATAATTGTATGCTTTCTTTCGAACGCCAGTTTGTCCTTTCACTCGCTGAGTGTATATTTTATCGCACGAAGTATGCTAAGAAAATCTATACCAAATTGGCACTCGTGCAAAACGACTCTCTATGGAGCAAAAAATAGTTTGAAGTTTGTTCTTGAGGGTTTCAAGCTAGTCGATTTTGTACACATCAAATATTTTTCGTTTCGAATTGTTTTTGTCTCGGTTAACCCAGAAATAATTGTATATTTAGAAAATCGTCGAGGTTATGAATAAATTTCTTCTGGATAATTGGCGATACTCGCTGTCCTTGTAAAAGTAATTGAAACGATTTCGTCTCGGGAAATCATGTTAAAAGGACGTCGGTATAATTCGGCAGAATAAAAATCGATGGAAAATCGGAATCGTTCTTGGGCAATACATAATACTTGGCCGTTTAACAGTTTCTCGATTTTATGAAGCGGAAAAGAATCTCGCTGGCAAATCCCTGAATACATTACACGTAACTCATTTTTGGACTCGACTGTTGCGTTTAAGAATGCGTTGCAGAAATTGTTGCAAAACGTTCGCGTGTTGGGAAAACAAATTTCAGACTGTTGGTGTCCGTTTACGATCTTCAAATGCTGTTTACCGGTTTTCATTTAAAAATAAATTTATTTATAAATAATACGAACGTCGTATAAATCATTTTGGAATCAATTCTTCATGAGACATAATTCCTGACACGGTTATCAATTTTTCGGTATTGACCACTCTGTGTCCCTAACCAATTCGCTATAGTTTCATTCCTTTTTGGGTGCACTGTCAAATATCGCAGAGCCAGCGTTAAAATATCTGTAACTCGATGATAATTGGCAGACTTATACATGGGAGCATAAAGTCACCTGCATAGCTATCGAATTTTATCAAATACCTTCGGAAGGAAGGTCCGGTTTTTTTTATGACTTATACAGTGAAATCTCGATATTTGTCAACAACACGGGCATTGCCAACGTCATATATCGTCTAGGAGACATACCTGAGCCGTGTTATATTTACACTCCTCGGCGCCCGAGACCTCTCGAGCGGTAGTGGGGATAATTCCGCGACGTTTATCATCCAGGCCTCGGCGACATATATAGAGAAATCACTGTACATAGTCTGCGAGCTAACAATAATATACAATTTCTCAGTAGAAATACTTTTAATTCGTACATA
>JAQQRP010000390.1:0-11741 GCA_028454245.1 Halictus quadricinctus
TGATTAAAATTGCAATTGGTCGAAATTGCAGAGAAAGTACTAAAAGTTGTATTTTGCATCTCTTTTACGCGGGCTTATATTAAAAATTTAAATAGTACATTTTGTACATCTGTATCAATTATACATATTCTGAATATTTCATCTAAATCGGTCAACGTTGCAATGAGCTACAAACGTTTAACGATGAAAGCTTAAGGGTGAAAGTCGCAGAATTTTGGTCTTGTCAGGGAATTTCGCCCCTAAGTGATCATTTTAAAACATCTATAACTGATTGCAACTTTGACCGATTTTGATGAAATTCTCAGAAAATGTATAATTTATACAGATCTACAAATCGTACTTTCTAAATTTTCAATGTAAGTCCTCATAAAAAAGTTGCTTAAAATAAAATTTTTTTTCACTTTATGTAGCAAACTAAGTGTGCTAACTTCTTAAATAAAATTCAAGTCGTATGGTCCAATGTTAACAACGTTATACGATTTTTAAAAGCGTCCGAATATTAGTGAGAGTCACTGTATGTCGACAAGGTCTGGATGATAAACGTCGCGGAATTATCCCCACTACCGCGAAGTATACTCCATGAAGGGCTTCGGACACCGAGCAGCGTAAACATAACTCGGCTATGTCTACTGGTACACGACGCTGGCAAGACCCGTGTTGTTGACATATATCGAGAATTCACTGTATTCTGAAAACACTTCAAATAACATCTACTAAATACGAACGATAAGGATTTAAACTTTTCACCGCCACTGTATTGTTGTTCGTCGCTGCAAGAGTTAATACCTTGCTCGTAGATCTCTCGATGTAAATATCTTCTTACTGTTATCCGCATTATGATTGATTTATTAGGTCAAACGCTTCATAAAACATGCCCGAACTTCTTTATTTTCCTCCGCGCAACGTCTATATAGCTGGTACGAGCGGAATCTGAAGTATTCATTCTCCAAGATTAATCTTCTCCGCGATCGGATACGATTCATTCTAACAGAATAGTTCGTATAATCCACCACGCAGTGAAAATTTCGCGTTACTCTCCCCTCCCCCACCCACCATCCCCTCACAATTTATATTTGTTGATGTGCAAAAAGAAAAACTATTATATCATTTATAAACTCGCGACGACTTATACCGCCATGTATATCTGGACTCTAGAGTTTATATACAGTACAACCGCTGCGACAGTGATTGTGCAAATGTCGATAGAACGAAAATCTTATTGGACGTTTAATAAAACTTTATTGCACCGTGGAACTATAGAAACTTTTAATAAAACGAGTAAATCTTGACTTGATGCCAGCTTCCATGGAAAAGATCGGGAAATATCGATGCAATCGTTTGCAATTAATTGCTTTATTCTCAATTAGTAAGGCATTCGATGCACTGAGGTATTTGCAGGAAAAGAGGATAAAAGCATTATAATGTTTCCGTTCACGGGAAACTTCGTTTTCGAAAAAGAATTGAATTTCAAGAATAAAAATTACATTTAACAAAGAAAAATTTTCATAGAGTGATAAGACACAAGATTTGTTAGAATTTAATGCAGCTTAATTTTATCATTATTAGAAACATCGAGGAAAGGTAGGAAATTTGACTTTTTAGTAATTTCAGTTTTTCTGAGTGACTTAATAACTAGACACCGGATTTTATGCATTTATGAGTGAGTAGGTATAACTTAAAATAATAAAAACATTAAGTTAACCTATTGAACATATTAAGAAAGAAAATCAATTTCCATTTCACTCCAGTTTATTGGAATTCAGGCAGGAAATTTTTATTTTGCATACGGATCCTATTGATAACATTTGCAATGACTAAAATCGAACATTTTATATGCAACAACCTAATAAAAGTTCCAAAAGATTTCATTCAGTTTATTGGTTACCTCGGTAGCTGCAGGAACCTCGAAGCTTGTAGGCTTTCCCGATCCCGTTTCATTTAACTATCGAGGTTCTACTGTACTTATTTTCGATGAAAGAATATTTCTCGATTCATCTTTCCATTCGATCGAGTATTTTATCGCTAACTGATCTGACTCCGTATGGCCATGGGATTGCATAACCCGTGAACAACTGTTGATGTCGAATTTTCAGACGAAGTTATAAATCTCGGAATACTTATGTGCGGTAGTGTACGTCAAGTTGCGTTAACGAAAGCATCTCAGTGATCGGAATTACCGGGCAAGGACTGGAACGAATACTGGTCCGTAACTGTTCCCGAGGCGGAGGGTATTACAGAGGGCTTAGTACAGGATGACACCGTGGATAGGAGTAAAGGGAGAAGAGAGATTAGAGGATCGGAACGAAGAGAACCGAAGGGATTGTGGGGATAGAAGGAAAGGCGCGGGGACTGGCCGAGAATCACTCGGTTTGCCATCAAAGACGTTCGTGCCGTGAATTTTACGAAAGATAAATTCTCTTGACAATACATATCCGTACCACTGAATTCTTTCTTCCTCGTAACCCTGCGCGTACCTTCCTTTCTTCCATAACCACTTCCTTCCTTTTAAGTTTGTATTTCTTATTTCTCTCGAAGACGTGTTTCAGAGACGCCGTCTATGATCTTTACCGCTTTATATACACAAAGCTGCAGTTTCGCTATTTCTTTTATTCCCGTCTACTTTACTACTTCTTTTTATCCCTTCGACAACCTCGGCTGGTTTCGGAACTTTTCGTCACAGCTCGCGCCGGTTCGCCCGATGCGCGAAGAAAATTGCTTTGTGAAAAATTGTAATCCGCGTTATCGAATTTATTTAATATTTTTTTATTGCTACATTGTAGTTCTTAAAAATGACAAATTCAACGAGCTATCTATCGAAGTACCTACAATTGACCTTGAACCTCAAAACAAAGCGAAATAGTGTGGAGACTGCATTACTTATTTTCACTGTTTCGTGTGAAAAAGTGTATTCAGAAAATAATCGCATTTATCTGAAATTTTTCATATTTGTTATAGACTCTTTTTTCAAAGTGAAATGAATTTCTTCAAAAATTGAAACGTGAAAATTGTTTCTGTCACGCCGAAAGAGATGTCTCTGCCAATTTTTATTTCAATTGAAATAATCGGTTTTTTTCGTACTGCAAACACCTCTCCGGTGTGTAGATAAGTGTGTTACACGAAGATCCACTAGATCCAGATAAACTATGACTTTATATTTACTAAAAATTTTCAAACCATATTTTTATCTTTTTCCTCCGAGTATATGTTAGCTTCCATTCTATACAATAAAGAACAAAGATTGCTTTCATCATTTCCGGGTAGGCAACAACAGTAAACGTTTACCGATGGTGGAGGATGCTCTAAACTAGCCTAAGCGTTTCAGATACCACCGGCAATAAGTTGTCGGTCGCAAGACCTGGCTAACTTCTAGGTGTAAGTAACCAATTGTACGCCGCAGATACCAATTCCCCATAAATTTTTAGCCAGGTCCGGTATTCAAGACTTCGAATTCCAGGCAAATCAATACCAATAAACATCTACTAGCGGTGGCATTAAACTTCGCATCGCTGAAACCGGTAACCGTAAATCTCAACACTTGAACTATCGAAGCTACTGAATTGAGAGTCGAAACGATCGACACAAATAAACTTCGGGGCAACGTAACCAGCCAATAAATTCGCGTTCACGGTGCCGTTTCATTAAAACTCGTAAAAATCGGTCGGGGTCAATTAGAAATCGTAGAAGCTGTCGCAAACAAACCCCGTGATCGCAAAACTCGGTACTGGTGAACGAAAAATTATTTATTTCGTTCATTCTATTTTTTTGATTTTTTATTTCGCAACCGTAGGACTCATATGGCATTCTGCACCTTTGAACCTGGTGGAGGTCTGATTTTGAGGGAATTTTTATCTCAGGAACCATTTGTCTGATCAAGCTAAATTTTCTTTTGTTTTGTTCAGGAAGGATTGGGCTATTGTAAAATAATTTTCTCAACCTCTATAATTAACTTTATAATCCGCAAATAATGTAAACAAATTCTTTTTGGCGTTTTCTTCGATGAGGGGCCAAAATTAATTAAATTTTGAAAAAAATATGATCATATTCGAAGTTGAAAAAATTATTTTACAATAGCCCAGTCCTTTATGAACAAGACAAAACAAAATTTAGCTCGATCGGAAAAACAATTCCCGAGATAAAAATTCGTAAGTGAAGCCCATTTTCGCCAAAATGGGCAAAAATTGCAAACTTCGGAGGCCTGCAATTTTGAAACAAATTCTAAACCGGCCAAATGATGACTTAAACCCCCCCTAATTTCACATGGACATATTTAATTTAAAACGAAATCGTCGATGATGACGTCAAAAGGAGATCGATTTGGCATGGAATGACAATAAAAATAAAGCCGTCTTTCAAGAGAATGGTTCATTTGCAATCTATGGTTTCTTTGAGACTTTTGTGTCTCGTGGCAAGTATTAAACCAGGAAAACATTTGAAAATTATGCTTTGTATCAATTCTTCGGTCAACTTTTTTAACGGATCGCAACCGATCAAAGTAATATATATCCGTCATTGCTACGGTGAAACATTTATAAACACCCTTTACACAAATATACGGTTGATGAAAGTTTCTAAAAATGCTATCTAATTGACTAGTTCGTTATCACTTTCCAACGTAATTTCTAACAATTCATGAATTTCTGGAAAACGACGCACAGTACTTCGATCATATCATACGGCAAACACGCGCAGCTCGAACGTTCTCATTAATTGAGCATCGAATAACCTAGTTACGGTAACCAATTTTGCAACGAACGTCCCTGGGAATGCGGCCTTAAGAGGGACATTAACAGCCTCATAAAATTCTTAAGGAAAGCCGTTGTTGTTTGTGCTGGAAAACCGGGCAAGCGGCTTACAGTGAGCGGTAACTGTTTTGCACTGTAAAATTATGAAGACTCGAAGATAATCAACTCCAGCGGCGTATCTCGTGCTCCGAGTTCTCTGTCACTCAATAATTGCGACGGCTTTTCTGCCGCGCCAAGAAAGGAAATATTAAACACAGACTACATCGTGAGACACCGGTACCTGTAACACCGCAATTCTGAACGAATCCATTAATTTAATTATCGTGTTTAGCGTGTCTCAAAGTATACCAAAATGGACTTATTAACACCGTGTCAATTAATAATTTTTTAATAAATTACCTGGTACATTTATCCTTCTAACATCTCGAAAAAGACTGAAGCCCTTTGAACAAATTTTAAAACAGTTATTCCTTTTTAAAGAGTGGCAGGATATTTTTGCGGCTGACTGTAACTCGTAAACGAATTAATCAATTTCGATGAAACGTTCAGCATGCATATAACTGATACGAGTCTACGGAACACGTTTTATAAATTTTCGTTACAAGCTCAAAAAGGTTGTGAAAAGTAACTTTTACTATTTTTGGTTGTTGTTCAAACGCGATTTTTTCAACATTAAATTACCTATCTAGCTCGGCAGAAGAACTGGGGTCGTTTAGCTCATTTATAAAAAATTTGTTGAGGTTTTAGGGAAAGGTTCCACACAAGCGTTTTGGTTTACTTTCTATTTAATGCGAAAAACTAAAAGTTATTACATAGTGAGAAATTCACGGGAGCGCGTGTTAAAGCAAAGACATTCCTTTGTCGCCATGCGGACATAAGACACATGCATACAAAAGAACGCGCACTCAATCGTATAATAAAAAAGACTAATGCCCAAGCGACATCTGTCGATAATTCGGCATCACAAACACGTGACCATCCGGAACAGCTATCGGTGATTGGCCATTCTACCAAAATTTATCTAATATAAAACGTGTGCCATCAATTATGAGATTGATTGCACATTTACAACTTAAAAGTAAGTTCATGTTGTGGGCGTGGGCATAGCAGCAAGCGTCGTATTCATAGCTCCTTTGTCAAAAAGGAAACATATTTCTAATTTCTTCAATAGTATAGTAAAATATCTCAATAATTTCGAAAAGATTGATCGGATACATCTATTATAGTAGAATAACTTCCCAAAATTTCGTTGATTATTAACAGTTTACACCGGGTAGCCACCCTTCCCCCATAAACGTTTCGAAGAAAATCAAGGGAATGAAAATATGGCAATTCCGTTGCAGTATGGAACAAGTGAAAAGTGTAAGAGAGAATTGGGAGGGGAGGGGGGTAGGGGATGATCGCTGAAGATGGAACGAAAGACGAACCGCAGAGACGAGGCGTGACGTCTTTATGCGGGCACGTTTGCATATATGCATGCGAGTCGCGACAATGCGAGGCTTGTAAAGCGGTTAAGAGGATTTGTCACCTTGTGTCACTGGATAAACTCCTCTCTTTTCGTTCCCCTCGCGAAACTCCGCGCTGCCTCGGTTGACACCTTCGAGGACACGATTCCGCGAAATCTCTCCTTGCGCATCTTTCTATTCCTCCCACCGACGCTAGACTGCGTTCGCCGACGACGTAACAACCGTTCGTCCGACGCAACGTGACGGATCGGCAAACTGAAACCCCTTCCCGGTTCGCGATTTCCTTTGTTCGGTACGCATCAAACGTGAAATATGCGAGTTAGCCCCCGGGGAATTCTGGTAATTTGCGCGAGCAGGAATCGCGGAAACTCGAGTTCGTCTTTAATCCCTCGGAATACTGGATTTGTCGAATGTTTCATGGGGGGCACCCTCCAAGGGAAACTTTGTCTTACGAAACGCATGTGATACCCAGCTAGAACTTTGCTGAACTTCTTCTCGTTGCCGTCCGCCAACCTTCCCCTTTTCCTTCCTTCCCCTATACCCCTATCCCCTATACCCCCTGTGTGTGCCGAGGCTATAGGATTCCGTTCCGTCACGGTATTAATCGCTACTTATTTCAAGGTTTAATGATCGTCGTAAAGAAAACCGGTAAAGGAGGACCGCCGGTTTCCAGCGGGAAATATATATCTCACTCGAATTTGTAGCGCCATTCCATGGGAACACGGTTGAAGGTGTATTTAAACGGACCGGTCTCTTTAAATGAACGGTTCCCGAGGTCGTTTGGGAATGTTAGGTGGTTGTTTGGAAGGAAGAACGTTACGGCGACGTTAATATTGTTTTTCCATGGACGCCGAGAAAACTGTGTCGCGTGTAGCAGAACGTCGATTAGGGGGAAATTTATAGTCGTTAAAATCGACAAATAGAGACCCGCCGCGCAGCGAGTATGTTACCAAGATTGTTCGTTTACGATAAATTCGTGTTTGTAGCTCGGAGTCGGGTTATTAATCCGGTTTTTATTGTAATTTCGTCCGCCGCAGAGGAAATGAAATTTTGTTTCGCGACTGCTCTTATCGAATTACTCTATCTGCGAGTCGATTTTGTTCGTGTTTTTCGATTAATTTAGCATGATCGTGCGAACATGTTTAATTCTATATACAAAATAATATAAAATATTACTTTAGGTATTCATTGTCCAAACATTCGTTGGCTCCGAGTTGAGTGATATAAGGACTCGATATCCACAAAATATTCAATTGAACGGACCGACGTAATCGAAGCTTGCTTATATGCAGGTACGGTAGGTAACCACGTACGACCTAACGAACAGTTCAACCCCAATAATGTTCCCTGCCATACATTTCCACGGACACGCCAGGATTTCCCAATTAACGCGTCCGTTTGTTAACGCATCGATCTGCCGTAGAGACTAGATCCCCTAGATTGCCAGTTAATCGCTATTGTGAGGAAGTCGAGCGTGCTACGTCCCACGAATTTCGGAAAGTCTGATCATCCATCGATGCCGCGCGCGTGTACCGAACGGCAACTGTATGTCCCTGCTGCTCACTCCCATTTCCCCGTGCACCCCTGCCGTATACCATTATCCGTGAACCACCGCCACCCCCTTTAGAACCACCCATCGCGTCGTGGCACGGGGGCGCGGCTCGAATGACAGCGTCGCTTTCACTTTCTGTCATGGCGACGTGTTCAGATACAGATCGCGGTCTGTTGACATCCATTGATCATGACATGAATAATGAATGGATACACCCCGGCTGAATAATGCATGCATCAACGTCGAACAACATCCACTCGATGGATGTATAACTAGTTGGTTGTACCATCGGTGAACGTTGATGAACACAGGTCGCTCGACGCTGAACGATATCGCGATCGTGTTACAAGTTTGCCAACGTAACTCTTCTAGTCGAGCGCGTTCCTCGATCGCTGCCAACGTCCTTTTTGGCTCGTCGGTTTACACGGAATCGAATTAAACCTGCGCGATGCTCTTTGCGGCAACGAGGTACCGCTACTCCGACGCAACCGGCCAGCTTCGCGGACCGGTCATTAAAGATTATCGATACGACCAGAGAGTTTCGATTGATTGGTGCTTAGAGTTTCGACGAAATTTTATTGGCAACCCTTTAGGAGATCGAACGCCGACTCCAAAGCAGCAATCGAAATTACTCGTTGAGTTTGAAACCATTTTTTTTTTTTTAACGTTATCGAGTTTCGCAGAGATGAACCAATCGGTTTGAACTTGAATATGCGTCAATCCTTTTTGTTTGTAAACAGCTTCAAAGACCTCTGTGTGTGGAGTTACAGAGTTACAGGTGCTTACGAACTGAGGGGCTTATGAAAAAGAAGATTTTATGTTTGAAAACTACGGTTCCGATTTGCGAAAAATCGCCAATATTTAAACTGCGACAATTTCGTTGAGGAGAATAGTACAACGATACGCATGGTCTCATTTTAGCGCTTGAGATTTCTACTTTCATTATTATTCGTCTTTGAAACGCACTGGAAAGCTGAAGAGTTTTTTTCCCTCGGCAATGCTAGCTATCGAGGCGTGTCTAAAAACATTAAAAAGATTTTTTGATGATTGAATTAGTGATAGATTTGAAGATAGAGGTCGTCCCTTTGCAACGACGAAAAGTAACTTCATGTGCGATTTTTTGGGGCCATTTTATTAAGCTTCGAATGAAAGGCGTACAATTAAAACAGTGAAAGAAAATCGTACAATTTTTAAAGCTTCGTTGAAAAGGAAGGCTTCGATCTTCAAATCTGTTGTGGACTCAGTCACGAAAAACAATTTCCAGTGTTTTTACAGAGGTTCCAATGCATAGCATTTTCGAGGAAAAATGGGTCTTCAGTTACCAACGTAGTACATTATGTAAAAATATCTTAGAAAAAATGCTTCTAGCTTTAAAATGAGTCCAAATTTATTATTTGAACTTATTGATTTTTACGAAATTACCACAGGTTAATCGACGATTTTTGAAGAACCGGAAATCTAGTGTTCAAATATTTTTTGTATAAAATGTATGTCAAAATGTCGCTTTTTAAAGTGATATACACAGTATGCAATATCTCAATCTACCGGGTGAACCACGAATCGTGATCAGTAGAGATTACTCTCTTATTAGCAGTCCGATCGAAAATGTTTTTATCAGACAAAGCATGGTTTTAAGAGAGCTTTCACGTGATTATAGCAAATTTTGACCCTACTACTTTTTTCACGTACTTTTTTTTTTAAGTAGACTGTGGTATTCGTGATTCACGTGGTTTGCAGGAATAACGTGTTTAAATTTGAGGATGATTGGTTTCCAGTTTTGTGCGAACATAAAAATTGGCTCTCTCTTCATATAATAGTAAGTGGTAGGAATCAAAGTATCTACATTCATAAACACCAATGATATTTGTGCTTCGTTTTTACTACGAGAAATCTTTTTTAACAACTAAACAATTTTCTTCTTCCATTTAGATTTTATAACATGATCTACGAAAATCAGAGTTGGGCATTATTAAGATAAAAAATTATTTAAATAAAAATATATAAATAAACGATACTTTACCTTGACTCGTTATTCGAAGGTTCCAATAAGAAAAGGATCTCTATTCGACGAGTATCGAATAAATAATTTTATTCGACCAGAATTCATCCGACGAATAAAAATAATTTTTTTATTCTCACCGGATTTATTCAAGCGTTGAATAATTTTTTCATCTTTTGTCTGTATCTTTTGCCAGCTCGAATAAGCGGCGACGAGGTATGACGAGCGCCGAACATCAAAGACCCAGCGACTGACAAACGGCATACAATGTAAGCAGATGAAGAATCGCGTACGAATGGAAGTTTAAACTTTTAGATTTTTCAATATACCTCCATAAAATTGCGACGAGTGAATTGAGGGGCTTTTCCTGATGAAAATGAGTCCAAACGCGACATCATTTGGACTATCTCCAGTAAGATTATAATTTTTATCATAACATTCCGTATCTATAAAAATTGTTCGATCACAGGATCGAATGAATTTGGACTCATTTTCATCAGGATACGCATCTGAATGCACTTGTCATAATTTTATGAAGGATACTGAAAAATCTAAATGTTTAAACTTTCATTCGTGCGTGATTCCCCATCTGCCTACATTGTATGCCGCTCGTCGGACCTTTTCGCCTTTTGTTTAAGCTGGCAAAAGTTATTCTATGATTTATTCGAAGCCTTCGAATAAAAGGTACAGGTAAAAGGTGAAAAAATTATTCGAAGTTCTAATAAAATCATTTGGAATAAAAAAAATTATCTTTATTCGTTGGATAAATTTTCGTCGAATAAAGATACCTTTTTATTCCAAATTTTTATTTAAATAAATATTTTGCCCAACTCTGATGAAAATAAAAGTATGCGGAAAGATCCGTAATGTCTTCTCATTTCTGTGACTGTTAATTCGTCATTAATTATTTGTATCTGTGTCTAATTATACACTGTTTGCAATTCCATTAAGTGGAAGTAGGTGTTGAAAGCTTAACTTCGTTATAGAGGGCAGGTCGGTCGCATTAAGACCTTGCTCTACTACTAGTAAACTTTGCCGTAGGAGGAAAAATAGATTTTTATTTAAACTTCTAAGTTACATAATTTTAAGGTTCATGTGTTTTAAGTAATTTAATTCCGTTTTTCCTCCTACAGCAAAGGGAAGTGTTTACTCTTAGAAAAAGGTTAGGTTCGCTCTTATTGCGACCGATCTTCTCTCTATAACGAAGCGAAGATTTGGCCTGAATTTGCTCTTGATTTGGCACGGTATTCTGCCTGCAAACTTTGCACTCAAATACCGAGCCTAATGTGGAAACAGATGGATCGGAATTTGTAGACAAATTTTGTTGGCAAATTCATAGCAAAGCGTTTACTGTAGCGTTTTTAAATTAAAATTCAAAAGTAAAATTACAATAAATTAAGATTTATTTGGTAATAAATTTTCGATTCTGTTCTATAACTTTTTGTAATTTTTGATGTAAATTATCACGTTATTGAATAAACCTATGTATAAATATTTTTATTTCACCGAATTTTAATTTAAAAACGCTAGGAACTTTTGTTCCAACCCAATACTTCCTTCGAACTATGCTAAGTGGGATAGAACTTAAGGGTTTAATTATTTGTTTTAAATAAGATAGTGCGGTCTTTGAAGCAAACGTCTCGGTATTGTGGAGTTTCTGTATCGGCTTCATTTGTTGAACAGTAAATATCTTCTTGTTCAGTTCGTGGAGGTTGTGATAAGAGGATGGGCAGAGACGGGTCGACAAGGTGCCGTAGTTTCGCTAGGTAGTTATAGCCATTTGCGGTCCATCGAAGTCATAATTAGTTTTCCTGGTACAGCCTCGGTCGACCGAAGCTGATAGACAGTTTTCGGGAAAATCGGCCAACCGTTGGAAATACCATTTGGTCGAACAGGGGAGCTGCTTGCGGAAAATGTCATTATCCTTAAAGTTTTTATATATTGTCCGCGAAACGTTGTTTTTTCGAAACTACACTAACGTT
>JAQQRP010000391.1:0-11734 GCA_028454245.1 Halictus quadricinctus
ATTCCAGAAGAACTAGGAGTCAGAACGCTACGATCCTTCAATAGGTTAAGAATATTTTAACACTAGCTGGAACGCTACGATCCTTCATTAGGTTTAGAACATTTTAACTTTTGTACGGACTTAAACCTCATAACCTTTGCCAAGAACTTGGCATAGAACACTACTACCTTCATTAGCCTAACCTTCATTAGGTTAAGAACACTTTAACATTTGTACGGACTTAAACGTTGTAACCTTCGCCTAGAACTTGGCATAGAACACTACTACCTTCATTAGCCTAACCTTCATTAGGTTAAGAACACTTTAACATTTGTACGGACTTAAACGTTGTAACCTTCGCCTAGAACTTGGCATTGAACTTTGTACGTTCTCAGTTGTTTTTATTAAACTTATTGTTACGCACTTTTAGAACGTTTTTCATACAAACCAGCGCCATTAGTTAACGTTCGCAACAGCTGGTGATGCTTCTTTTGTTGCGCACGTAAAACCAATAAAGAAGTAAAGTCATTTTTGACTTTGCGGATGCCAGGGATGGTTTTATGGCCTAATCCTTGACGTCTGCAAGCGGACCGTCATAATGGTTATTACGGTCGCCAACCGTATGCCGCTACAAATCAGTACAAAAAGTACAGCTGGAAAGCCTCGTGTCATTCTCCTTCTCGTTATTTTTATTAATTCCATTCCACAGTCTTATAACCAATTTATCTTCATAAAAAAATAAAAACTTTTAAGAATACAATTGGATTCGTACGATATTTTTTTTCAAGTGACTTTTAAGTGACACGCAACACCATTCACAGAATGTGTACGTTAATAACAAGTGTTATAATAAATATGAGTACATGACATTTGGAACAGTAGTAAGATCAGAAGACTTTTAGAACCTACAGGGTGAATCACGAATCGTGATCGCGATCGTGTTCAAGGTGACCTTGAAGAAACATAAAAAAAAAGAGTTGACAAATAACTTTTTATAATCACATTAAAGCTCTCTGGAAACCATGCAAAAGTTGATAAAAACGTTTTCGATCGGATTGCTAATAACAGAGTAATGTCTACTGATCATGATTCGTGCTTCACCCTGTATATACATAAATATATGCATATTTGCATTCTTCAAAGTAAAACTGATTTTTTCTCCTTCAAGGTTACCTCAAGGTCATAGTGTGTACCTACACGTTGAACTCATCTTGGCAACTACCACGTAGCGTTATAAGAAACATATGTTTTTAACACTAGGTTTATGGAGCAATAAAAGTGACTATTTTGCATTACTGTGTAAAAATAACAAGAACCTGCTACCCACATTTTTAGCAATATTTTTACAATAATATTTACCCAAAGAAATAGATTTGCTAAATAATTTCTCATTTATGCATCGTTGGAATCTTAATAATTTTAAATTAAAAATATTAGAACCCGTCATTTTGACGGGTGCCGTAGTGTTAATATGCAAAAAATGCGACGACCTTAAAAAAACCGTTAAAATTACCTTCACAGGATTTTACCTTCAGTCATTTTCTCTTACATTCAATAGTAGCGGAAAAAATATAGGTGCCCTAGTTAAAATTAACACCACAAAATTTATAAATATAAATATATACAAAACATATATATATTTGTAATATGTATACATTTTAATATATATTAAAATTATTAAAAGAAGGGAGATATTTCTGTTTGCATTCTGTCAATTTTTATTTTGCACACAGATCCGAAGTCCAGTGATCACAACGATGCACACTTTGATTAATCAACTTCGTTCGAAGTTATGAAAATGCGATCTTTCATTAAACATAGCACGCAAGCGTGATCAATTGTTCACTTGCGGAGAATGTCTAACTCCACTTCAACTCGAGGATCGTCATTCGACAATCCCGAGCAGATTTTGCCTGTTTATTAACTCCAGAAGGGCGTCTACAGTGCTCGATCCGCCCATCTACGGTAGAAGAGCTCCACTCCAAAATAATCATGAGAAGCGTTGAGTATGATTAGTCCCGGCAGATCATTGAATTACGCGCGATTCACGGCGCAACGAAATGTCGCTAATAATAACGCGAGATCTTCCGCGAGACGATGATATGAACGTGAATTGATTTGCGGGCCGCGTTCCGTGTGTCTGTCATATAATATCGGGTCTCGGATTTCTCGCATACCTAGGTAAAAGAAAATCGCGTTTCAGCTGTGTTAAATTTAAATAACAATAGTATTGGATTTTTCCGATGCTCATGTAGTCGATTATCCTTTAAGAGGGTGAACTCGTTTACGTACATGGTAAATGGAGGTACTTTACGAAGTTGTTTTACAGCGTACAGCTTAATAGAAACTTCTTCTTTTTTTACGTACAACCGAAAGCATATTACGACGCTGTACCCGTACAAATAGCATGAGACCGAATTAATTTTTTTCAGAATTTACAAGCATTTATGTGGATTTTTATTTCAGGGACAATTGGGCAAGACTTTTTTGCGAACATGAAATAAAAGTAATAAAAAGACACGAAATATTTAATTACGTGTAGCTCAATTAACATATGCAACATTTCATGAATCATCTGAAAACAATATTTCTGGTTCTATTGTTCGGGACGTTTAAAAATTATGATTTCAAAACGCAGAAAAAATTATTTCACTTCGTTGTGAATGGAATTCGTCGAATAATTATTAAATAAAATTTTCTTAAAAATGGTTGAATAAAATGTCAACGGAAAAGCACATATTAAGAGGTAGATCGATGCTCGAAATAGCACACTCGTCTTCGGAATCGGTCTAACCGAATTCCTCGCAGAAATTCCGCTAAAAATGGAGGGAACCTCGACCCTGTTTATCTTTCCCAGATTAAATTGTCCACTTTCCGCGATTTCCTTTTATCATAATGATTCCATTACCTCTCTTTCCCGGCTGTTTCGACGTGTTCCCAAACGGATCGGCTTGTGCAGTCGCAAAATAACAATGCAGTTGTTTTAATATTACGCGTTGAAAATTTACATCGTCTCTTGGCCGTTCAGTTATCAAAGACAAATGAGAAAGGAGTCTTTTAATTAAAGCAGTAACTCGCACCTCGGAATAGCGAGCCGTGTGCTTAAGATTGTTCAAGCAAACGCGAGTCGTTTGGAGAACTTTAAATCGAAAAGGGAATGTAGAACAGCGGGTGAGACCCGCCACAAAAAATCATCAACCGTATGAAAAGCATAATTGAGCAGAAATTCTACGAAAATGTACGGAACCCTTTTGCAAAGCGTCCCCCCCTCCCCCGACCCAAGCGTTTAGTTCGCCCGATAATACACGCGTAATTTCTACCGTGCACGATCCACATATCCGTGACAATTGCGGGAGCCAGCTGGAACATTTTTTTCCCCGCGAATCAGCGCCGCACGATAGCGTCCGTTCGTTAATTGGATTTCTCTTGGCGGTCACAATGTAGGGGGCGGTTTCGTATGCGTCTGAGCAAAGAGAGAAACTGTTCAATTGTCGCGCATTCTGATCTACGGAGTAATCGATTCTACCGTTACGAGTCTTAATTAGTGCTCGCTGAATGAAAAGTTACCTTCACGGACCAATGGAACGGCCAGAGAGAACAGACAAGATTAAATGTCTCGAGCTGATTGACATTCCATTTGCTGGTCTCTCACTTGAACATCGTAGAATCGAGGAAATCGTGCCTCCGACTTCTTTTGTAAGTACTTCGCTTTAAGAAAATAGTCTTACTGTTAGTTTTGTTTCTCGTCGATGTAACAGATTACTCGCCGAAGTTGCTGCACAAAAAACTTTTGTTTAAGAGGATTTATCGCTTCAAATAAATTCTTCTTACAATGGAATCATTAATGAAATAACGTTAAACTGTGAATGCATCAAATATACTTTCAATAGAATTTTGTTGTTACATTCTGAATTTTTTGGTGTTATAAATAATGCAAAGATAGATATGTTATACTTTGTAGAAATAAAAGGATTTCTTAGAATTTCACTACTGTTTCCTGCAAGTAGAAACTGCCGGCCATAGCCAAACAGGGCTAATCCTTCAGCCATATTGGATTAAAGTCAACGTTAGTGGTATGCTCTTATTTTGGCTGACCATTGTAAGCCACTTCTACTTGAATCTCATAGGGATTAATATCAACCAATAGCTACACAGAATTATAAAGAGTCATATGTTCGTTGTGAGTAGAACAATACCGTTCATAATCGGCCACAATGAACTGCGATACACTGCTCAAGACATTATTCCACTAATATTTTGCAATATAGCAGCATAAAGAAGATTAAACAAAATATATCATCAGCAGCTCAATTTTATTTACGTCAACGTTGATATTAAACTAATTTATTAACTAAAATGATTTGAAAAATATAAGGGGATTGGAACGAAACAGAAACAAATTTATTTAAGAGAGTAAATGAAAGCTGAATCTTTTCAAAAGAAGTTCGTACTCGACATACTTTCGACATACTTTCAAGTAACGGAGCCCGAGGATCAACGTGTTTAACACTAGATTTACCGGCTATTTAAGTATACCTATTTCTACCAAGACCAGTCAGAATGACTGGTCTTTAGAAAAAGTGCTTAGTGGTGTTTCCAATCTTTATTTACTTTTAAAAAATGACAAAAAAAGTTGAATAATATTAATTGTAATACAAAAATAGATTTATAGACATTATCAATTAATCAAAAGCTTAATTGTTTGTAGTTCATCGGTCACAATTTTTACATATGTAGATTTTGCTCAGTGTACACTTTCCGCATACACTTTTTTTGCATATTTTGCAAATAGTTGTGGTCTTATTATTATTGCAATATCCTATTTGACACCATTTACGTACAGGAACGGTGCCACTTGAACTTGGTATATTAGCTTCTTGTGGTTCTCCCCTTGAAGTCTGATATTCAGAAGCAAGTTCTTCAGCTAGACGAAACAAAAAGTCTTTCCTTGATATATTTTCACCTGTCGTGTTTTTATACAATATCCAACAATTTGTTCCAGCTAAATCTAAAACATTGAAAAAAACTTGAAGTGGCCACCTTCTGGAACCTGATTTGACAGTATACTTTCGTGCCATTTGGTCAGTGACATCGACGCCAAATTTGGTGTTGTTATAAAAAGACACAGTTTCGGGTAATCTTTTGTTAGTTTTATCAATTTTTACGTGTTTGTGTTTTGTACTTAGTACAAGTACCTTCTTATTCGGTTTACTCTTGTAAACTGTAAGTGTACATCCATTTGATTCGTACAGCAACGTTGAGAAACGGGCCATGCTATCTTTCTTCTGTTTGCAAGATTTCGGGAGTTCCCTCTTGTTTGCACGTACTGTTCCAAGCAACGAAGTATTTTTAGATAGTAATTTTAACGCCAGAGAAAAACTGGTAAAGAAATTGTCCGTTGTTATTGTTCTACGTCAGGGTCCCACTAAAGAAGTGGGGGTGAAGTCACCCAAACAACACGAAGAATCAGCAGAGACGTTCCCAGGGTCTGACGAACACTTGATAGGGCCAGTGCTAGAAATTTACGGGCTACAACTGAATCAACTCGCCCAAAAGCGAGTCGACCGAGCACGGCCAAGTCACTCAGAAAACCCGAGTATCGAGTTCGCACTTACAGATAGCCAAGTGTCCGGGACCCAAGGAGAACCTTATGTGCGGCCCAAAACCCTGAATAAATATACAATTCCAAGGGCCGCTAGCGTACTGCATTAGAATCATGATTTTCCCGGAATCATATATTCTGTCCCGAAAAAACGTTGCAGTACTTATCAATTGTTGTAGCTGCCCCAATGTCATTTTATCACATAGAAACATGCACCAGTTATTTTGACTGGTACTGGTATAAGTGTCAATAACAAAAAATATATTTGTTACGAATACAGATAAAATAATATGAAGTTCATAAAACTGATTCTTCAGTTATGGCTACAAAAGTGATGATATCATTTCGGAAAGAAAATGTTACATGCAGTAGGAATTTTGAATTGAAATTGCAAAACCAGTCATTTTGACTGGTCTGGTAAATCTAGTGTTAATAATGAAATACCTTGTCGGATCTATCATCGATTTGTCCGTTTAAATATTATTTCACCCGTGCTCGTGTTCCCCATAAGAAAACTACTTTCTGATTGTTTTAACACTCCCAGTTCTACAGTAAGGTACTCAGTAGCTCTTCACCTTCACCCCACACAGCCATTATTCTCCTACCTACATCCTTCCCCTCGTATTCCCTGCCACCATTCGTCTCTCCTTCTTGGCCCACTCCACCGTTTCACAACTCTTTATATCCTCGTCTCATTCTTGTTCTACCGCTTCAAGACGTTCTTATTTTTCCTCCTCTTCCGTTCTGCTCATCACCTTCTTTTTCTCGTTACCTAGTATATCCGCGGATAGAGCTCTCCTATTCCCACCGCCATAACGTACAGAATATGCACTGACATTTTCCGTTTTCTCGACCGTGCGCATCGAATTGTGAGACATAAAAATATTCCCGCGGTAATTCTTGTTACAAACTTAAAAAAATAAATCACTTTTATTACTTGCTACTTCCAGTATTAATTCCAAGGGACAACCCGTAAATTTACATTTTTATAGAAGCCTCTGACAGAGAACGACGCGAGATAAATTTCATTTTCGTCGCTGTTTTCAATTAACCGAAAGTAAATATTGCACGAATCTTTCGAGCCTAATATCCACTATAAACGCACGCAGGTCTACAGTCTATTAATCACA
Source organism: Halictus quadricinctus (assembly GCA_028454245.1). Taxonomy (NCBI): domain Eukaryota; kingdom Metazoa; phylum Arthropoda; class Insecta; order Hymenoptera; family Halictidae; genus Halictus; species Halictus quadricinctus. The sequence goes on from JAQQRP010000391.1 coordinate 6,712, forward strand.
GCAGTATGAAATGTAAATTATCCGGCGCTCCTAAAGTATATCTAAACTAGGAAAAAGAGCACTGTTACACAAAAATGCTTAGGTGCGACTCGAAGAGTTACGAAGATCGAAAGAATTTAAAAGCATTAATGTATTATTTTCAGTTGTTTAACATCGTTAAAGAAGAAATAAATTTCTGCTCGGTACAAATTCCTTGCAATTTTTATTTTTTAGAAAGATCCACAGTCTACTAATAACAATAACAATATAATAATGGGAACATGCCAAATCAAATGACAAACGTTGAAAGATAAGAAAAGGATCACAGACTCAAATTATTTAAAAATTATAACTAAAAATTACAGATTTACAACAAAATGAAATGGGGAAATATCAGACAAAATATACAGGCTCGCAAAAGTATTTGAACGCCCTTTGAAACAGTATAACTTTTTTTTTAAATGAATCAAACGACCTGACATTTTTAAGCCATTAGAAGAATTGGTTTTCCAAATGATGTGAAAAAATATTTTGAAAAAATTGCAATTGGTAAGAATTACATGAGAAAATAAAAATGGCAGTTTTTACAATTTTTTTATTTCTACCTGTAATGAAAGTTTAAAATATGCGTTTTGTAGATCTATGTCAGTTATACACATGCTGAAAATTTCATCGAAATCGATTAATATATACACTAGCTACAAATAGTTTTTTTCAGTATGTGTATAACTTACATAGATCTACAAGACGTATATTTTAAATTTTCATAACAGGCTCAAATAAAAACGTTTTGGAACGTGCCTTTTTTATTTTCTCTTATAATTCCCAGCAATTGTAATTTTTCCATAATCTTTTTTGCACGTCATTCGGTAAACCAATTCTTCCAGTTGCTCAAAAAAGTCAGGTCGTTTGGTCCAATTTAATAAAAGTTATACAGTTTTAAAGGGCGTCCGAACACTTTCGCGAGCCAGTGTGTGTTTTACACCAATAGGAAGCATGTTTACTGTAGTTCTCGACCGGTCAGCTATCCTCTTACCATAAAGGCATACAATAATTCTACGGAATTCTAAGCCCCTTGTATTCTATGGCCACGTCGTTCCATAGTTTCGAGATCTCAGCTTTCCCTTCCCGCATCCTCTTCCCACTTACTTTTCTTTTTGCTCACGTCCGCGGTTAAGGGCTTCTTACTCGCATTGTCTCCCCCGCGTTTCCATCATTCCCCAACGCACCCGACTGCCTTTCACGACAAACTAATTACCAAGACCAAGGTTCCGTAGTGATATCCCGGTAATTAGTTAGGTCTTCGGTTATCGGGCAACCCGGGGATACCTTGATATTCCCTCTTTCTTCACGGTAAGTGTTTAATGAACGTAACGACCACTCAGCGTGATTTATCGGTGTGTTTTGCCGCGCGGTGAGCTGCGGCTGTCCGCAAGCCCCTCGCGGGGGAGCCCGGGAAATGTATGTTTCGACCGATAACGTTGTTGGCTGCCCGGGAAAACCCGCGAAACAATTTTTTCCCTGCTCCGAACCGCTGCCAGATACGATGGCGCGCAAAGATCCGCGCGCCCCGTTGTCGACGGGACAACAAAAATGTGTTCCTTCCACGAAGTTTACTCTTATCGATAATCCCCGGGAGCGCGAGGCGACCCGGTCCCCCCGAAAAACTTCGAAATGTGAAATATATCATTTATGGAAACCGTATTTTTAAGGACGTACCGGAGCCGTTACTTTGATGCACGATTATGTTTTCCGTTGGTCAGACGGTCCTGCGACGTTTAATCGATGGGTCTTGCGATAACGATTCCCCTTTGTCGTGTGTGCTCGTCACTGAAAACAGGCGATTTATCCGATAAACGCACTGCAGCGTAGCGCAATTTAACTGTCGGGGCAAATTGATTTTTGGAATTACGTTTCGAAGACATTGGAAGACGAAATTGTACGGAAAAATTGATGAGAGGTTATACGGAAATCATGGGGATTCATTCGTAAAATGATTGAATTGTCAATTAAATTTGTTCATTGAACTCATTCTTTAAATTCATGAATTAAAGTCATGCATTAAATTCAAGCATTAAAGTCATGAATTAAATTCAAGCATTAAATTCATTTATTCAATTCATTCATTCGATAAATTCGTAGAAAATTAAAAAACAAAATGGTAAAGAGAAATTACTGTCGATAGGAAGTGGAAAATTCTGTCCATAGTCGGGCAGGATCGATCGTTGAGTTATATAGAATTTAAGTTAATATTATATTCATGGAAATATTTATTATGTCAGTTTGAGAATGCTGTGTCATGGGAACGCTGAGAATGATGAGAATGCTTCTTACTTTGTCTGATCAGTTTAAGGAACTTCTTCTTCTACTTAAGGAACTTCAATTTCTTTTAATAGCAGTATACAACAGATAGTATTATTTTCTATGTACGATGAATTAATATAAACTAGCAGCTCCACAGCATTATAAAGCATTATACATATATGTATATAATTTTAGATAACATCATTAATGTTTGTTGTAAGTAGAACAATATCGTTTGTGATCAGCAACATTGATTCTTCATACACTGTTCGAGACATTCTTCCATCAACACTTTGCAAATTAAACGGTAACGAAGTTTATATAAAATTAAACAAAAACTTTCATTTACAGCTCCATTTCATTTCCATACCCTGTCAATTGATTTATTAACTAAATTGAATCGTTAAATGTAGCAGGGTTCAGATGAAATATAAAATGAAACAAATTTAACTGAAAGTAAATGAAAGCTGTAATGAAATTTCAAATGAAATGTAACAGAAGACTTACCACTCCTTTCCCCATAAAATTTTAAGTCAAAGAGACTTCATAATCGTATGAAATGTCACTAGTAAAATGCATAAAATTTTAGCCCAAAAAGAAACGAATGAAACAACATCTGTTTCAGAGGCACCATAAAAAGGAAAAAATTTCCCGTAATCATCAACCACTAATTTAGTAAAGAAAAAAGCATAAAATCGTCAGAACGAAGGGCAACACGATTTTTTTCCAATGAATACCATTTCATAATAATCCGGTATAAGATGAAGTAAACAATCGACAGAGTAATCCAAAGAAGGCATTCGAATAGCAATAAAATAAAATGACCAACAGTCTCCCATTAAAACAAATGAGTAAATGGACGAAACACGGAGCACGAGAGCGTTCGTCAGCGACTAAATGAAATACAAACGCGAAATGAGGAACAGTTTGTGCGCTGTGTTCGTGAAATTCAGCCACCAAAAATCAATAATGGAACAACGGTCGAAAACATCGTGCGGAGAGCTCTGGGGCTAACCTGTACGTGTCTCTCTGGTCACATTAAAAAACAAGTCCCGGAGGAGTCACGTTGGATAAAACGGAATACAGTTTCGCCGGAGTCTCTCTACTAACAAATGTAAATCCTGCTTGTGGGCGTCCTCGCGCGGACATGCTCCGCTAAATTATTCGACGGCAGCCCCCGCCGTTTTTCTATCAGGCGATCGCAGTGCCGGCATCCGGCGTTAAATCATTCGACGGGCGTAATGGATTTTATAGGAACGGCAGTCGATGCAGTCTCTCTTTCGGTCGGTTCTGTCAGGAATCTAATATCCCGCGAGTAACAGCCCGGCAAGAATTATGTGAGTAGGGCGAATCTTGCTCGCACGCAGCTTTCTTTTCGCGCCACATACGGCCACACCCCCCTCACCCGATTAATGGCAGACACCCTCAGGAAGAAACCCCATCGAGAACCATCCCCCTTTGCGAAATCTCTTAATGACAGTATTTATCTGGTCTCGTTCAACGATCGACGGAGCTTATTGGATTCTGAGTGAGGATTAACTTTGGACTGACCAGGGGATGAGTCCACGACATCATCGGTTATCAAATAGAAAATATACAGTGACTAACGAAAGTATTTCACCACTTACCATGAAATGCTTTATTTATTATAATAATTATATTATACAATACTTACAGAAATATTATTAACATTGTAAATAGGTATGACTCTCTAGATTATACAGGTCAAGTTTCAAGTGAATCGAAATATGTATACAATAGTTATGAATTATTTCTTACAAACATAAACTTTGCTGATGCCACAAAAGTATTTGAACAGGAAACTTTTAAATCTTTAATATTTAGTAGGTCCACCTTTGGCACGAATAACATGTCGTAAGCGAGTATGCATACTGTTTACTAGCATTTCTGTAACATTCAGAGATATAGAATTCCACACTTCGAGTATTTTTTCTTTTAAACTTGCTATGGATGATATATTACATTTTTTAAATCCTTTTCCTATTATTGCCCATAGATGTTCAATCGGGTTAATATCGGGGCTTTGTGGTGGTGTGACCAACATGTGGGGGGTATTGTATATGATCCATACAACATGATCACATCGCTATTTATCTTTACGAGTTTTCTTCAAGTATGTATTGTATTTTTCAGTATTTATTTCTCGTTTTATATTTCATAATATTTCACCATGAATGCTAGACTATGACTGACGCACGTAGAACAACTACCAACAGTGAATGTTTACATTCAGAGCCTGAAAAACTTTGTTCTCATTCATTCTTAGAACTCATTTCTGTGTGTTCAAATACTTTTGTGGCATCAGCAAAGTTTATGTTTATGAGAAATAATTCAAAACTATTGTATACATATTTCGATTCACTTGAAACTTGACCTGTATAATCTAGCGTGTAATACCTATTTACAATGTTAATAATATTTCTGTAAGTATTGTATAATACACTTATTATAATAAATAAAGTATTTCATGGTAAGTGTTCAAATACTTTTATGAGTCACTGTATATCATGTTTCCAATCCCGTGAAGTATTTATTGGAAACTGGAAACTGATCTTTCTTTGCACATTAAAGCATTTTGTATCCAGCAGTGACAATATACGAACAACATATTATTTTTCTCGTTTAAAATATTGTAGATCGCCACTTTTATTTTTACAACTGAACAAACCTTTAACACTATTCCTACCGACACTTCACGTATACCTATTCCTACCGCGAC
>JAQQRP010000392.1:0-11733 GCA_028454245.1 Halictus quadricinctus
GGCGCGAACGAGATTGATTCTCCCAGCGGCTGCTCGGACCTCCTTCGCTCGGCGTTCGAGTGGAGGGGCGGATGACGCAGCCAGCGCGATGATGGGGCGCGTGACGCAGGCCTGGTGCGGTGGTGGGGCTCGCTAGCGCGTGATGACGTATAGCGGGCGCTTCCGCGCGTCGCAAGGCGAAATAACGATACTTAGAATATTTTACGCTGCAGATATATATACATATATAACGCTATAATATTAATATGGATACTAATAAAAATATGAGAACATGAAATATTGATTATAGAATATATAACGATATGGAATATGAATTATAGAATATAATATTATATGTGTATATATATTTAAATCTTATTATTAACTTATTCCTATGCTTAGCCAAAGATGCGTCGCGGATGACGTCATCGTCAACACGTCGGTTGCCCGACGTGACACCTCCCCCCTTGGGAAAAATGATTTTTCCGTAGAAAAATTATTTCTCGTCGTCGGTGTCGAAATTGAGTTGTCTGCGTGCGGGTTTTGCGGGTTTGCTTAGCCCAGGGAAATTTGGCATGATAATGTTCTTATCCGCTACGGGGCTTTGTATAATCACTTGAGGAAGTTCGTCGCGTGTAACGTCTATCGACACTTCACTTGCACTGGGAATACATTCTCGTCTTTGTACTTGGGTAGGGGATTGTTCGCGCACTGTTTCACTGTCTTTTGCCTTTAAGTAAAGGCAGAAATGCGTCAGTGCGCTCCACGAAGCGGCGAGAAGCTGGGCACTCCATCCGTAGGCTGCGTGTAGGGCGATTCCATTAAGCACGACGTTGATGCACAGCTTAACGATGCGGGCGGCCATGTAGATTCCGATTAATCCTGCAACTACGGATCCGAACTGGGTGAATCGTTCCCAGATTTTCTGTCCTGTCGACTCCGCAATCTTCTCCAGGGTCGCTTGGTCCATGAGGCCGTACAATGAGGTTGATCCCTCAGCGTAGTTCCTGCCGGATGCACCCTGGGCCAAGGAGTTGATGACCGCCGTTTTCTCGATACGAAACATTATGTGTTCCTTTAGTTTGGAGATGTCGTCATCTGAATAAATTCCTCCGGTGGCTATGTTTTTAGGGTCCACGTATTTCCAGGCGGACTTTGTCAGCGGCTGGATCGGTGCGAAGGGGATGCTCTCCACTGGTTTTGGTAACATTTTGTACCACGTGCCCTGGAGTCGGTACGCGGCCGGAATCAGCTCGTTGCATTTGCGTTGGGTTCCGACTGCCGTGAGAATATGGTTTCTCGGTGTCAGAAAATAGGAAGAATTTCGGTAGGTTACTGGTAATTCCTCGTAACAACTTTCCGTCTTCCTGAGGGTGCAGTCAACTGGAATACACTTAATGAGGTGTATTACCTCTCCCGCTTGAATTGCCATAAATCCGTGTTCCCGACCGAGGGTGATTGCTACCTCAGCTGGTTCGGTGTGAATCATGGCTATTGCGTTCTTTAAAATCTGCCTTTCGAGCTTGCATTTTTGCTGTAATACGTTTCGGTACATTGAGGTTACTTGGTTCTTGATGTGTCTCTCAAAGTACACGAACTTGGCGTTTACGTATGTGAAGATGTCTAGGTGGTTGACTTTGATTTGTTCCGCTTTCTTGAAATATCCCTCTTTTCCTGTTTCCAGGATCAGAAGTTTCGAGATCGAATCGAACTACGGTGAGAGTCGGACGTGCGAGTTAAAAGTAGCAGTAAAATAGTGAAAAGTGTACTATTCTTTCTTTCTTCAAAAGAAAGAGTAGAAATTAAACACGGGGCCGACAAAGGCTAACGGTAGCGTATAATTAAAAATAAATTAATTAATTAATAATTAAAACATTTTAATAAAATTAGTGGGGTAATTAAGTGTGAAAGTTCGTGACGATCACACACCGACCCAACCTCGCGTAGGGGAAGGGAGAAAGGAGATTAGATTGTTCTTCTTCTTAATTAAAGAATTAATTAATTAACTATTTAGATAGTAGTAAATTAGATAATTAATCGAGATAGAGAAATAGGTAAATTTAGAACTAGGTATTATAAATTTAGTATTAGAGCAAGCTAGATTAAACTAGGTTAAAAGTAAGCACAAAATTAGTATAATTAAATAAATAGATAATTGTTTAGAATTAATTAGAGTAGGTAATCTAACTAAATTAAATAAGAGATCAGGTAGTCTACAATAGAAAACTAACGACGATAAATTAGAAATTAGGAATTAGGAAATAGGTAATAAATTGGGAAACAGAAAATAGGAAACAAATTAAGAAATAGAAAATAGGAAATAAATTAGGAAATAGGAAAGGAATAACGTAATTAAATATAGTAGAAAATAGAATAATAATTAAATAGGTATTAGTTAATTAGCCAAGTGAACCATTGACTAATTAGTATCTAAATATATAAATAATAGGATAAAATTACAAGGCAAGTCTTTGAAATTTAACAAGTAACGAGTAGAGGAGAAAAGAGGGGAGGACACACGGACTTGCTCCGATGCACCCCAAAAGTTGTCCTTCCCGAGAAATCGGCGATAGGAGGCCCGTTTTTGAAGGTAGGGGGAAAAGGCTTAACAATAAGTTGGTGAGCTTGAGAAGGGCTATCCAACGAGCCCTCGAACGCGAAAATCGGAAGAACTTGAAGATTTGATATACCGGGTGACCATAAAGTAACTCGATCGGAAAAAAAAATTTTAGGGCGTAGAGTCGAACTAGGGCTAAATTGGGGTAAGATAGTGTGGATGGGGATCCGAGGGGGATCCCCGTAGTGAAAAAATTTCTCGCTACCCCCTCCAGGAGCCTAGAAATTGACACCCATTGGTCGAACGGGTGCATCTAGAGAAAAATCCCAAGAGGCCGAGTATCCGGAAATCGAGGGCCATCCAAACCCGTAAAAAAAACGGGTTTGTTATTATACGAAAACCCCCTCTTCTCTCTTGAGGAATTACCAAAAAAGCCGATTTTTTTTTAGGAAAGTTAGGCAAAAAACACAGGTTATTCAACAAGGACAAGACAGGATAAAGATTTAGAGATAAAATTAAGATAAAACAGAAAAAACAAAATAGCATTAAAACTTAGGATACGATAAAACTTAAATTTTACGACGGAACTTTATAAGCTTGTAATTTCTGTACAGTATAAGATAGAAATTAGAAATAAGATAGAAACTAAAACTGGCGTTTAGGATAAAAGCTACACAGCGTAGCGAATAAGATAAGAGAAAATTGAAAAGAAAAGAAAAATACGATAGAATATAAGTCTAGCTGTAGGACAAAATATGCATCCCGTATAAATATAAGTGAAATAGGATAGGACCAAGGTTAGGAGTTTTATTTGGAGGAGATAGAGGACTTAAACCACAAATAAAATAAAATCAGGAAAAGAGCGGAATTCTAAATAAGAAATAAAACCGGGATCGTAACGGTACGCAAGGGGGGAAAAGCCTAGAATTATAGGAAACAGATTAACCACGATTAGACTTAAGTATCTTAGGTATAAATGTACATAGACCGTAGAATAGACTAACCGAAATAAAATAAAATAAATAGCGATTAAACTATATGTGACCGAAAGAAGAGCTAATAGATAAAATTTGTGAAAATGTGAGAAATTCAATAAAAGTGACAAATGTTTTCTTAAAAAAAAAAAGGATCAGAAGTTTCGGATGCTCGGTTTTAATCAGTGTGTAGCCGCAGACGGATGTTCGGCCAGTAGTTGTGAGAGAGAACGCCGTCTCATCTGCTGCTACGGTGTAGATGGCTGCTGTGTTGGAATCTGGCGATCTGGAACGTATGGCTTTTCCGTCGTAGAGGGCCTGGTATTGATTGAAGTCGCACCGGTTGTTTGGCAGGCTGCTCCAGAAGGTATACCCGTCTTCTGAATCTAGGCAGGATTCTCTCTGGAGACTACATCGCTGTCCGGAGGGTAAGTAGATCTCGTTCGAAGTAATTTTGACTGCAGCGGAAAAATCCTTTAAGGTAATACGGATTATGGCTTGGACAACCACGTCGGTCCATGTTCCGAACGGGTCGCTATATGTTGCCCCGCTGCACGTTCCGTCGTTTTGGATTGCACCGGCCAGGGCAATCCTTCTCGTGGTGGTCTGGTTCGGTGAGAGTCCAGTAATCTGCGTGAGCGGTGGTAAGTACAGGATTCCGGTGACTTGCATTTGTCTGCATGTTTCTCGGGGTGTGTTCATTATGTATTGCTGTCTTCCGTTTTGGACTATGGAGACATGCGAATACATACCGCAATGGTATATGGTGTGATCTATCTCGACCCGGCACTGGATCGTGGCGTTATCCTCGAAATCGGTGAGTTGCAGGAATTGGATCTTGGCTTCTTCGTTTATGGGCGCAGCATCAGAGGAATCGCATCTAGGTTTGTCGATTGTTGAGAATGTCGTGACATTCAATGTAGATCCCCCGCAGTCATATCCAATGATTGCAGAAGCGATGTGGAAAATGTTGACTGTGAGTAGGGCTGCTGTGGACGACTTCATGCTGGTGGTGTCGGCTAAGGACTGGTCCTCCTGCAGCGCTCGCGCGGATATAAACCTATCCTTATCGCTTTTCGGACTGGAAGGGGTTGACGTTATCGCGTTTGTTCTTTGGACCTGGAGGGGCGGCGCGTGTTTCAATTTGTTCGTGTGTACAATGCGGGTACGGTTTCTAAAGGTAATTTTTACATTATTGTTTGACAATACTTCTGTTATCTGATACGGTCCAGTGCCTTCGTGTACGCTCGTGTTGTAGCTGAATGTTGCATAAGGCAACCATTCGTCCCAGTTCCCTTTGTTAATGAACTGTTTCAGGTACTCTGTCAGGACGTGGTGCGACCTTTCTATTGACCCATTACTCTGCGGCCTGAATGCGGTAGTCTTTAATTGTGCTATTCTGAATTTACGGGCTACACTTTTCATAAGTGAGCTGAGGAAGTTACTGCCTTGATTAGTAAGCACTGCTTTGGGCGCACCGAAACGACAAATAAAATTTAGAATAAATGCGTCTGCAATATCCGTTGCGGTGGTACCTTTTAGAGGAATGGCGAGTGAGTATTTAGTTAGGAGATCTTGGATTGTGAGAATGTTGGTGAATCCGTTGGGTGAGGTGGGAAGTTTTTTTGGGGACGACAACGTCCATGGAAACCTTGTCGAAGGCTTTGCCGGGTGTGTCGGTTAAGATCATCGGTTGGCGAGTTTTTACTCACACCAATTTCTTTTTCTGACAGGATACGCACGAATTTACGAAATTTTGAACGTCTTTTTTCAGAGTTGGCCAGTAATATTTTTCGCGGATACGTCGGTACGTCTTGGTAATACCCTTGTGACCAGCAAAGGCTGACACGTGGTTTTTCGTCAAGATGTCGTTACGTCTGTCTGTCGTAGGAATAGTTACTTCGTGGGAGCAACCGAATATCTGTATATTTGTAGCGGAAAAGAGTTCAAGGAGTAAATTTTGGAGAGAGGGCCAGGATACGTCTTCCACTGAGGATTTTGAGATGCTGAATGTAGGTAGTTGGAGTTCGGTTACGACGTCGAGCAATGATCTGAGGCACTCGACGACGTCTTCGTAGGAACCTGAGTGAAGGATGGATTGCTTGACTGGGAGTAGGATTAGTTTCTTGGAGTTGTAATTTAGGACTTTGGCACGATGGAGCATAACGTCTTTAAAAGGGGTAATTTTATTGTTTAGGACTAAGTCGATGGTTCCTGTGTCGAGTGGGTGTCCGTCGAGTGTAATGAAGCCTACAATATTATCGTTTCGCATGATCAGTCTGTCGCGTGTGTGAATTAGTGTCCGTCGCGGTGTTTCTGTCATGGGTATTGACGCGCGTTCAAAAATGTCCTCGTCGCTGCTGTCATATTGTCGGTCGGGAGCGGAGAGTGATTGGACGAGGAGGATGGAGAGACGTGGTCATGCGGTGTAGCTGTTAGGGCGCTTGGTTGGGAGAAGAAGGGAGAAGGAGGAGTCAATGGAGTCGGTGTCGGGGAGCGCGATGGCGGCGGTGTTGCTCGGATTGGTCGATTGCTCCCTTGGAAGGGAGAAGAGGGGGTTGGCTGTTGGTTCGATGGGTGTCATCATTGGCGGACAGGAATGGGGGAGTGGAAGTGGATGCGTTGGATTGGCGGATAGGATTGAAAATGGCCGAGTCGGAGGAGTCAGAGGCTGTAGAAAATAGAAGGACCGGGACAGGGTTACGGGACAGCGCATCTGCATTTAAATTTGTCTTTCCGGTTTTATATGTAACCATGTATTCATACTCCGCTAGTTTCAGGCGCCATCGCAAGAGTCGTGAGGTCGGGTCCTTGACAGAGTTGACCCATACCAGTGGTTGGTGATCAGTAATTAAATTAAATTTGTGTCCGTATACGTACGGACGGAAATACTGAACACACTATATGATCGCGAGGCACTCTTTTTCAATTGTGGAATAATTGAGTTCGGCGCCGTGTAAAAATCGCGATGCGTACGCGATTGGTTTGTCCTTTCCGGGCTCTCCCTGGCTTAGAACGCCGCCAATGGCGTATCCGGATGCGTCGGTGGTTACGTTAAATTCTCGCGAGAAATCGGGATATTGGAGGAGCGGTGAAGTCGTTAAGATTTTGCGGAGCGTAACGAAGGCAGTTTCCTGTTCTATTCCCCACTCGAACTTTCTTTCTTTTTTAAGCAGATTTGTCAGCGGCTTTGAAATTTGTGAGAATTTGTCGATGAAACGACGGTAATAACCCGCGAGACGTAAAAATTCGAGGACCGTTTTTGCATTTTTCGGGCGCGGGAATTCCCGCACGGCTATTTTTTTAGGGCACGGTTTGACGCCTTCCTCCCCGATGACGTGGCCAAGATACGCCACCTCTCGGTGCAAGAAACCGCATTTCGACGGCTGTAATTTTAGATTTGCTTTTCGCAACCTTGCAGCTAGTTTCTCGAATTTTGACCTATGCTCGGAAAGACTTTGTGTGTAAATTACGATGTTATCCAAGTACACGAAGAGTTCCGTGCCCTGGAGACCTGAGAGAATATTGTCCATTAATCTTTGGAAAGTTGCGGGAGCGTTTCGAAGGCCGAAAGGCATTCGTTGATACTCGTAATGGCCGTATGGCGTGGAAAAGGCAGTCTTGGCCGCGTCCTCGGGTTCCATACCGATCTGGTGAAACCCGCTGGCTAGGGCAAAGACGCTGAAATATTTTGCGCTGCCGAGTTGGTCGAGGATTTCTAGTATGCTCGGCAGCGGGTATGCGTCGGGGATTGTTTTTTCATTCAGCGCACGGTAATCAATCACCATGCGCCATCGCTTGTTGCCGTGTTCGTCCGACTTTTTCGGTACAATCCATAGGGGGCTGTTATAAGGAGATTCTGACGGAACTACTACTGTTCAGGATTCAAGCGTTGGAATTCGGCGGCTATTGTCTTAACTGGCGACCACTGTTTCATACGGTTTTTGTCGCGTATGTCAACACGCGGCAAGAGCGCGTGTCGCCGTTGCTCGACACCGCGTAGCAACAGTTTCGTCTCTCATTGGTCGAATTTCACCGCTTGAATCCTTCAAATCGAGACAAACAAGGATCATCCGATTCGCGAGATCCAATCACGGTGCTCCACATTCGACGGTCCTTGTTATTTAAGGCACCTGCGTATGCCTTCTCGCTCTCTTAACGTTCTTCAATCGCAGTCGCCAAGGTATATTCTATTCGCACAGTCATATTTCTCGCGCACGTTTGCTGATCGCTCTAGTCTCGCTCAGAGTAGATTCTCGTTCGCGCTTTCTCTCTCTCAATCGTGCGCACCTCGCGACGTTCTCGTTCTCTCTCTAGCGCTCGCGACGTTCTCGTTCTCTCTATCGCTCGCGAGTGACCAGCATTTCGTACTGACTGTGATCGGTATTCGGCAAATAAAGTGCAGTTTAATACCAGCTCTCTCTCTCTCTCTCTCTCTCTCTCTCTCTCTCTCTCTCTCTCTCTCTCTCTCTCTGTCTCAACCTCTCATTGACCCGTCCTGTGGATTCCTTTGCGCGCTCAACTCTGAGTGGTCCCGGCATCAGGCTGCTCCGACCGTCGGTCGACGCCGAAACAACTACGTTGCTTGCTAACAACTCCTTCATCTGGTTATTGATTTCCTCCTTATGAATTGCTGGATAACGGTACTGTTTAACATGAATTGGCATGGGATCAGTGGTTATAATTTTATGGCGCACGGTGTTGGTCTCCCGCAGGTAATCGCCTGGGAGATGGAAGAGATCATGGTGTGCTCGGATTATATCACATACATGCCGTCTCTCCTCCACGCATAGATGATCTGTGCTAATTATGCCATCGATCTCCTCTATGCGAGAATTATGAGAGCTGAGATTGGAATAAGAGTTAGAATTTGAATTAGAATTTGAATTGGAACTAGAAATGGAATTAAAAATTGAATTAGAAATTGAATTGGAGTTAGAAATTGAATTAGAAATCGAAAAAATTGAAGTTAGTTCGTATTCCGTGGCATCCACGATCTCTTCAACCTTCTCCAGCTCCATGATCGGCATGGGGAGGTAGACGTCGGATTCGGTTGTGTTTACTACTTTTAGGACCGCTCTGCCGTCGGAGATCCGGGTAACGCAATGGGGAATTAGCACACCGGGTGATAATTCCTTTCGCGCAATGTAGCCGCACTCGGGTCCGATAGCTGTCGTTGCTATGTATGCGGACGTGCGTGCTTTCATTGTAACGCGGCCGGTCGAAACAAAGGGGAGGCGGTTTCCACACCAGGTCATCGCATTGTCCGGGTAGGATATTACCGCTCCCTCGCGCAAGAAGACAGATCCGGCTAATCCATCTGTAGGAATTGGGAGGGTATCGGGGACGACTTGGAATTCGATTGTTTTGTCGAGGCAGGTCAAGTTCACCATGCCGAGAGATGTCGTCGTCCCTTCGCCGATACCTTCTATTATTACGCGTTTTGTTCGATCGATTAAGATATTTGGCTTTAATAGCAATAATTTTATTATATTGGTACAGGCCCCCGTGTCGACGAGGAGGTCTGCTTCGGATTTTAGTTCGGGGATCTTAAGTTTAACTGTCAATACATCGTTGCCCGGGCGAATAATTATTCGTGCGACTCTACGTGTTGGGTCTGCTCCGGTTGAGCTGAGATCGCGCGAATTGGTTGGTTTGCTGGTCTCGATGGGCTTGCCTCCCGTCGGAAATTCGGGGCGGACGGGAGGGGTCGATCGTTTCCCGATTGCTCGCGCATTCGATTGTTATACTCGCGCTTTCGACACTCATGAATGTCGTGTCCTGGCGTCTTACAGTAATTGCAATGCTTAGTAAGCATGCGTGGTCCTTCTCTATTTTCTTCGCGGCGTTGAGGCGACATGTTATTATTGACGGGAGATACGGCGTCGCTATACGAAAGGTTTCTGTTTTGTTCGGCGGGTCTTTCGTCACGCGGTCTGTTTGTATACAAAGGGGGCCGCGGTCGGTAGGATGCGTCATCCTGATAGTCGGCTCGGGGCGACTCGAACCGGCGTGACTCATAGGTCGGGTTACCTGCGTAGTTGTTTACGCGATATGGCGAAGGAGACCGTGGTGGGGGTTGGCTATCGCGTGAGAGTGTTTGTGGTTCGCGTCCGGCGAACCGAACTTGTTTACATCAAAGCGCGTTTTATCTTGCTCGAACTCTTTGAAAAACGCGATCGCTTCATCGAATACGTCGTCTAAAAGTTCATTCTGCATGTTTTCCACCGGATTTCGGTGCGGAGATCGGGAGTTAGGCCACGCAATCAATTATGGCGGTCCGGAGATCCTTGACCCGGCTGATATATGTCAAAATGTGCTTGTTAGGTTTCATAGTGATATTTGTCATTTCACCGCGGTAGTGATCGACGGTGTGATCGGATCCGAATACTGTTAGATTTAGACGGTTGAAAATATCGTTTACAGAGTTTAGGATTTTATCTTCTACAGCAGAGTACGCCGCGCCGCGAAGCTTGCTAATGATTAATTTTGTCAAAGTTATTTCGGCGTGAGAGGGGATTAAATCGCGGGCACGGTTGCAGGCTCGCGTAAATTGCAATACGGGAAGGTTATTTCTATCGTAACTGGGTACCGATTCGATGGCTGCTTTAATTAGGACGCTCGCGTTTTCATGGTCTAACGCGGTATCTCTGCGTCGAGGAGGCTGTGATCGCAAGAGGTTCGGCTGAAGGAGCGGAAAGTCCGAATATTCTCGCGGAAGGCCTGCCGATGCTGTTCCTTCACGCTTTAGAGCTAGGAGCTCGTCACGTAAGGCTGAAAGTTCCTTTTCGGCAGCTTGGCGGTCTTTATTGGCCTGATATAGGATTTCTTGGCGGGTGCGTTCAATTTCTTCTTTTACCGATTTGTAATCGTTTTCAAGACGGATACGATTCTTCTCCATCGCGGCGGCTTCTTTCGGGAGACGGATTTCTTTATTTTCTAGCTAAGTTTGTAACGCCGCGAGTTCGTCCGCGGTCAGAGCGTGAGAGCGTGTATTACTGGCCGGGATAGCCATTGCGAATTGTTAGGATATCCCACCGCTGCAACCAAATTTGTTACGTCCCGCGGCTCGCGAACGCGTTTTTAAAAAGGTATCGCGAGATCTACCGCGGATCGAGACGTGATTTCCCTAACTGTTGGTCCACGCGGTCCGTACGCCTGTCGTATGACTCGGGATTCGCGATTAATAGCAATTCCGGCACTTACCCACGCTGCTTCGCTGCTTTGTTGTCGCCAACGGTGTCGACCCTCGCATGGGGTGGTTTATGGCCTTGTTGACGTCGAAGAGGAGTCGGTTTATTGCCTTGTTGACGTCGATGGGGAGTTGGTTCACGGCCTTGTTGTTGACGTCGATGGGATTGATTTATGGCCTTGTTATTGACGCCAGCGTTGACCCTCGCGTAGTGCTGCTTCCTCAGGTCACGGGCAGGTATGCGTGAGACGTCGTAGATTACCGGCGAAAGGGTGATAGGTACGAGTTCGTACTGCTGCTTCGCTGCAGGCTCTGGCGTCCAAGCAAGGTTTGCAGCTTCCTTCCGTCTCCGCTGCAGCTCGTTCGGCGATGGTCCGGACACGATCTTTATTTGCGCGTGGAACGCGGTTTCGCGAATGATACGCGGAAACGAAAGTACCCCGATGTACGGACTAAACCGGTACGAAACTACGTCCGATTCGTATTCGCGAGCTAGGCGTTTCAATTGATACTTGCGTCCGGCGCGGCGCGGCAAAAAGGATTTCAGTTCAATCACGAAGCTACGATGTACTTAAATTTATTCGAGAAATCCTCCGCTACCGTGCCGAGACAACCTGGTGGGCTCAGACACACGCTAAGGCAGAGATTTGGTTCGGACTCGCGAGAAATTCCGTCGCTGCGTCGAGGCAACCAGGTGGTCTCAACCACGCAGCAAGGGAACTTGTAACTGATGGTTTAATAATTATGTCGCTATGCACTTCACTTCGCGCAGAACGGGAACAGGAATAATGAACACTGAGTTTAATAATAACACTTATTTAATATTCAAAAGATGATACAAAAGATGGTTAAATACGATATGACTAAGACGCGTAATACTGAATAATAATACAAGAGGTAGGATACGAAAATAGAAATAGCAAGAGTTAAAATGATCGCCGGAAATAGTAAAGCTTTGGATTCGCAAGACGTGAGCGCGACTGCGGCGCGAACGAGATTGATTCTCCCAGCGGCTGCTCGGACCTCCTTCG
>JAQQRP010000393.1:0-11724 GCA_028454245.1 Halictus quadricinctus
CTCATTTCTCGAGAAATGAAAAATGTTGAGAAATCAGGAACACTACCGATGGCGTCTTAAATTTCTAAAACGTTATAAATGGTCTAATTTCATTGTGGAAGAATTTTAAAAATTCTTGAAATTGAATTTTGTAAATATCATATTTAGTTTGGTTTTTACGAGCTTTTTCCCAAACCTTAGCAAACTCGTCAAATTGTTTTCGCTCGGCACTAAAAGGGTCGGGTCAGGGAATTCTTCTGACCCGTCAGGTTTCGAAGTACTTTTCTCCCGTTGATCCTAAATTTCTGAAAGAATTGCGCCCGGGGCGACATCGAGGAATCTCGATAATTTTCTCTCGAATCGGACACGGCTCGAATTAATTTTTTAACTGGCTCGCAGTCGCGCGTCGGGAACAGGTTGCTGTGGAAACGGTTCGTCCGGCGACAAGGAGTAACGAGCTGCGCGTAGAGATCGCGCGCGCGCGCCCACGCTGCTACTCGAAAATGTTTTATACCGTATTCTTCTGTCCTTCTGTCGCTTTTCTTTGCCCCTGTCCCGAGTGCTCCGCTCCCCGGGGTTCCCTTGATCTTTTATTCAGCCGCTTATTTGTTGCTATCGGGCTGAAAGGGGACTCGTTAGACACCCTTTTTATCCCGGCCGCGTTATTCCGTTCTCCAAGATGCTGTACTGCCTCGTCTTCCTTCGCCGCGCGGCATTCTTCGTGCCGCGATTCTTTCCTAGAAACGTATCTCGAAACGCCAGCTCTCCGCCAAAAATACGCCACCGGAAAAAGACGAGGGGAAAGTCTCATAAAAGCAACAATTAACCGGGGCAATCGCTTCTAAGCATTCGCGTTGCGAAGGAAATGTGTCTTCTCAGTTACCGTTTAGCTATCAGTACACTGCAGATGTTGTTTCTAACAAAAATGGGCTGATCTAATACGAAACAGTAAGAAAAATTTAAAGAATTTAACCCATTTGCATCATTAGCCTATATATACGCTAATTTTTCCTGGTCACTATCACCGGAGCGTATATTTTGTAGTCATTTTTTTACTTAAATATAATAAAAAAAAAGTTTGGTAATAAAGTCCTTGTTTTCCTTATGACAAAAATGGGTTAAAGATTCTATCGTATTAAAATCATAATGAAAAGAAATAAATATCCACGTAGCTTTCGCATTACGCCGCGGATTCAAAATAAAAATTGTTTTAATTTTCTTACTCTTTTAAATTGCAGCAACTCAATGATCGTAATTAAGTACAATTTGTGGATCAGGTCCAACGTAAGCATAGATCCAAATTTAGCTATTTTCTTACCAATTTCTTTCAGTGTTTTTCTTTAGCAAAACGTTCGTAAAAGGTAGGGCGACTCGAAAGGTAATCGCTTTGACCCGCGGAGACAGTTCAATCGAGCACGAAAGCCCGAACGAGCGCATCCCGCATTTACGAAAACAATTATCTCCGAATATTCTTCGGAGGAGATCGCCTGTTTTGTTCGAGCTAAATTCCTCCCGAGTATCGAAGAGTACAAATCAATGGAGGGAGGGGGGAAGCAGGGTGATTAACACGCGGCGATATTTCTTGTTGGATCGCGTGGAACGGCGTCTTATCGTGGGTATCGCTAAGGGAAATTCGGCTTCTCGGCGAAAGCTCTTCGGGTACACGTTTCCTGGGAATCGCATTCTCGTGGCGTTTAATTGCCGAATGGAACGACGTTGTCGGGCCGCGATGGTAACGTGCGTCTGGAACGCACTCGACCCGAATCCGCCGCCGGCGAATAGCGCCCGGGTTCTCCAACGAGACCCTTCGAGGTCGCAAACGGGCCGAAAGTGGCTGCGTAACCCGCGAAAATTTTGTAACGACCGCGGCGCGATGATGATGGCGGTGCGCTGTTGATACGCTCTCGCGATTAAACGAAATACGAACGCGAATTTGCGGGGCGGCGCGGCAACAGTCGCGAACAAATATTTAACTTTCTTCCGGAACCCGACGAGCAAATATTTCTACGGAATAATGAAAGAGTTGGGAAAAGCCGTTAGACATAAAAGGAGCTCCCGCTTCTCGCCGACGCGGGGAAACGGAGAACTGCCGGCTCGTGAATATCTAATAAACGAACAATAAGAATTCATGCGCAAACGAGAACACCGAGACAGCCCGAGGGGAGAACTGGGGGACGGGGGGAATAACGCGAAACGTGTGCTAAATTTTCTCGGTATTATCTGTATTCTGCGCCACGGATACCGGACTCTTCCACGCTGTTCTATTTCGATGGGAAACCGCGTGTTTCGTCGAGCCAATTAGAATTCCTGATGGATAAAGGACTTTTCGCGTAAGCACAAAAATCAACTTCCAGCACTTTCTCGAACTTCAACGAGCACTTACAACTATTAGCCCTTTACACTCGGCGCTATTTTAATTCCGAAACTAAATTTTTCTTCCGTCTTATCCATACGAAACTGATCCGGTTTCCACATACGTATAATATTTAAATGTTTAGTGATCTATTAAATACAAATTTTGTAATATTTTTTGTGATTTGTTGGAAATAACGCCACAACAATTTCTAGTGGCGCTTCGGAGTCACCACTCGAGTGCAAAGGGTGAAAAATTGCAATAAAATATAATTATTCACGTGGATAAATTTTCTCGCACGTTCAGCGTTCGCTTAATACCTCATTCTTTTTCACAAAAATCATGCATTTTTATAGAAACCGATATTTTCGAGTACTGTGCGCGATAGAGAAATTCCGGATTTGATTGTCGAATCCGAAACTTTATTAGAACCACCGAGTGAATATTTTAAAATACATTTGGCGTTGTGATAATATCTTTTCCGATTTGCAAGAGGATGAATTGTATTTAACCAAATGACCGGTTTTCTATCTCACAATGATTGAAATTATAAAAACGTATTCATAGGAAATTACTGAATTGAGTTCTTCATTTAAAAATCGTACAAAGTTCAAGAGAATTCAATCTTGTCTCTTCCACAAGACGGTTCATTTTTATATGTTTTGTGGTCGGTAGGTTAATGAGACAATGTAACCGCGAAGTCTGTTGCTGAAATCAATTCCGGCAGCGATCGTGTTGAACGACGACAAAGAGGCTCGTGGGAGGTGACGGTTCCGAAGTAGAGTTTGAAAGGACAATCAGCGATTCCATAGAAGAATCGGCCCGAACAAGAGTACCTAAAGAGCGAGGCGGAAGAATGCCGTTGGGTGGGGGGGGGGGGGGGGGGGGGGGGCGGAGAAGTCGAACACGGCGAAAGTAGGAGTACAAGTTCGGCGAGCAACGTTTCACGGAGCGTTTCCTCTCGGTTGGTATCGTCGCCGCAGGAATTCGTGGTCGGTCTTCGTGTTTTAAATATTGGCACTGTACCAGGCATTCCGAACGAGAACCGTTCTCCCTTGCGTCGATAGACCCTCCTACTGTGCACGAGGTTTCCCGGCGAAACTAACGAGAGGGCTGCGAAAGACTTCTTTCGTAAGCAATGCGACATGTTACCATTACGCTAGGGCTTGCTACGTTGAACGAGCAACGCCAGGCCACGCCGGTCGCAAATTACTCAGGGACGTACTTAACAATGGCTAGACTGTGGATTTTTATGCAAAACACAAAATTGCGTTCACTGCGAAATACTGCAGCTACATATATTTCTACAGTGTTCTCTCGATATATGTCCAAAACACGGGTCTAGCTACGGACATATATCGAACGTAGAAGAGGACAGCTCTAGAGGTAGCTCTGGGACTTTTATCGGCTAGGTATTTGGGACATATACAGAGTAAACACTGTATTCCTAGTCGTCTTAACAATTCAATATTTCTTGGAATATTTTACACTGTTCTGATCTACATCAAATCCGCAGTCCGATAACGACTAATTATTTCAGCAACGAAACGAGAATCAAAAGAAATTCAATTTGTCTGGGGATATATTATAGTGCAAGCTTTCCATAATTTCTCATATTTCTTCGCGGTAACATAAGTGGATCCTTGTTATAAACGTGCGTCAGCGCAACTCAATTTTCCATAGGAAGTCAAATATAATAGCAAAGTAGTCGAATTTAAATAGTAGATATTTAAAATAGAAGAATCGAAGCTGTTCCGGCGGAGCTATGGAGATCTCGTTTACGGTAATTCTCGAGACGCCTTTTGTTCGCGATGTTGTGGTTGTTGGCAGCGTAGGACACTCGATGGTCGAAGGCAACCTGGAGTAGTAGAAGATGTCGCGAGGTGTTCGATAGGTCGCCGAGACGCCTCGCGTTCCGCAAGCACTTAGCCTCGAGAAAGGTCTCGGATGGACGAGCGTCCGGAGAATTAAGTGGAAAGAATA
This sequence comes from Halictus quadricinctus, assembly GCA_028454245.1. Taxonomy (NCBI): domain Eukaryota; kingdom Metazoa; phylum Arthropoda; class Insecta; order Hymenoptera; family Halictidae; genus Halictus; species Halictus quadricinctus. Next base: position 4,316 of record JAQQRP010000393.1, read on the forward strand.
AAGGGAAAGGGCCGACGGTGGGGTCCACCTGCGCGCGAGGATAAACCGGAAAAGGCAGGGGACAAGGAAGAGTTCCGTCGCGAAACTTGGACCGACAAACTTATCGCGAAGACCGGTCTGATATGAACAAATGGACACGGGAGAAGTCCTCTGCCCCCACCCCCAACCCCCCTCTCCCTTGTCCCAAAGCAAAACTTTGATCGCGTTTTCGTTCCCCGGGCTTTTTGCTCGTGACACTTTATTTCGCTATAACGAAGAAATCGAGAAGTTTGCCCGGGAAGAAACGTCCCGTGGAAAGCGCGCCGATCGTCCTAATTTTATTTGCACCTGTCCCTCTTTTTCGCCGTGTCCTCCACGTTCGCCGTTCCCCTCCGCTTGCCAAATTGTATACATACCGGCTAAATGGAACACGTTCACGGTCCCATATGTGAGATAGAAATTCAGTTGAAAGCAGCCTCGGAACTACACGGGAGAAGCAGAGTCAACTTCCAGTGCTCCTAACTCCGGCAAAAATGATCGTATCTGTATATGGTTAAGAGCTTCATCGACAGTGTAGAATTTTCAGTTTTGGGTGTTTCTTTTATAATCTCAACTGCGACTCGAAGAGCAGCTTGTATTTAAAGAAATATTGCAAAGAGCGAGCAAAATATTTTAGACGATACAAGGTGTCCGTCTGTAAATGTCGGAGAAAATATTTAATAACTGTTTGAAGTCACAAGAAAGTTTAATCAGACGCGCGGTTTCAAGTCTGCTGTAAAGTGCATGTAAAATATTTTATTTTGCTCGTGACCTCTGCGAGTTACGGAAGGTCACCATCGTTTCTTAAATTCATACCAACTCGAAAGACCTAAAGAGACTTGAAACCGTGCAGATTTGTCTTAGTAAACATTCTTGTAACTTCAACCAGTTAGGAAATATTTGCTCTGACATTTGCAGATGGACACCCTGTATACACTTGCACCGTTCTTCCTAAAATCATTGTTGATCGGCTCTCGTGCGATTTTTTCTAGCAGAGTTTTCAAAGCGGATTCTCGAAAGCGCAGTGAAGAGATTAGGCTTTCTTCCGTCACTTTTTCGAAAATGGCAGTTCAGCTTGCAGTGTTTCGGCAAAGGACGACCGCAGCATTACGATCTGAAGCATTATATTGAAACGGGAGGACATGCAATTCGATCGGACGAATCCGCTGTAACAATTTTTACCCCACTGTGTTCAAAGCTCAGAAGCCGAGGGAAGGGGGCGGGGGGTGGTGAGCGTGTATCGCGTTAATAATCGCGAGCGCATCGCAGAGGCTTCGGTCTCTGGCGAGCTTGTTAAAAATTGCAGCGCGCGTATTATACGTCGCTGCAATTAAAATCGCCGGATGCGATCTCAATGAAAATGATAGATACGGTATTTGTTTGTAGGCACGCGCGCGCGTGTGGGACGGCCGGGAGAGCTCGATTCAGCCGGTAAAGTGCGCAGCTTTTCGCGACAAAGACTCGAGTGTCGCGTAATCGTCAAACAGGATTTAAATGAACGTTCATCGGGTTACATCGAGCGAGCGAGCGCTACGAGCCGCTCACCTTTCCCGTGCAAAATGAATCTCCACCGGACTCCGAATGAAAATCTATCGCGACGGCGAGATCGGTCGCGTTACAATGTTTTTTTTTTGAAAAATTGGAAAGCACGGGAGGCCGGAAGGAACGGAGCATCCCCCGCCGAAACTCGAGAACCTTTCCTGAACATTAGCGTCCATTAACCCCTCGAGGCAGACGTCTGCACCCCGCGTTCCGAGTATTTCAATATTGATTAACGTCAGATTATTCTGATGCGCTCTAATAAATGTAATAATTGAATTCCAAGTAGGCACTTTGATATTCTTGCTACCATCATTCGTTTCGTTTCGAAAATGTTTACCTCTTGTGTTGAAGACTGAAACAATTTCGTGAAAGAAAGTCGTGGACTCCGTAAATAATTATACTACGATCTGTGATTTTAAATAACAGTTTACATCGCATTTGATTGAATGCAACGTGTTCCTCTTTTATTAAACCCAAAAATAATTTCGTAAAAGATAGTCGCGGACTCGTCAAATATCATACCACGTTCTGTGATTTTAACTAACAAATACATCGCATTTGATTTGATGCAACGTGTTCCTCTTTTATTAAATACAAAAATAATTCCGTAAAAGAAAGTAGCGGACTCAGCAAATATTATACTGCGTTCTGTGATTTTCAATAACGGTTTACATCGTATTTGATTGGATGCAACGTTTCTCTTTTGTTAACACTAGATTTAAGGTACCCATACAAATTACGGATTCTGATATTTGTAATTCACGAATATTGAGATTGTAAAGATGCGGAGGAATTATTTAACAAATTGATTTATTTGGGTATGTATTGTTAAAAGAATAACTACAAATTTTGAGTGATACGTTCATGATATTTTTATAGTAATATATTGGTTTATTCAGCCTCACAGCCGAGAATTGGACTCGGTCTACAGTATTCTATATTTACAAAAAACTTATCCACGCATTCTCTCTCTCTCTCTCTCTCTCTCTCTCTCTCTCTCTCTCTCACATTCCTACTCTGACCGATCTACCTATACTCTGCCTAATGTTATTTTTATAAAATAACGTAGAATAGTCATTTTTAGTGTCCCGTGATGCTAGCGTTAAATAATTTCGTAAAAGAAAGTCGTGGGCTCCCCAAATAATTCTACTACATTCTACAATTTCACGTAACAGTTTGCAACAAATTAATTTGCCTAGTTTTACATAAACTGTTAGATCGTAGACGTCACAGATAGCTAAAATATCAGAGAGTCTAAACCGTCGAGAGATTATTCTGTCATTTGTAATATTTAGACTGCGGATATTTATGCATTTATGGCTTCCGGGAATGTTCAAAAAATGCAAGAATATAAAATTCGACAGAATCGAGTACAATTTTTATTCATTTCAGACTTACAAAGGCCATTACCACTGAAAATAAGATTCTATTTGATTTTACTTCTTCAAAATTCGTCTACGAAAATTGCGAATCGCATGAACATCCGCAGTCTAATAATATTGTACACCGTCGATCGTCCGGAAGCTAACAGACAGTCTCACGTCCGGTTAACGCGCATCCTCTTCCGCTTTGGCGGACACATAGCTGAAATTTCGTGGCGGACGGTGTCTCGAAGTCGCGCGGCCGGACTAATTCCGCGCGGAGGAAATTAAAAGAAAGAACCCGTTTCAATTTCGCTGCGGTGAAACAAGGATTAATGAGTTTCGGAAGCGAACGAAGCAAATTTTTCGGGTTGATTTCAGTGCGGTCGGATAGTTGGATTCGCCAACTACGCGAACGTTGTGCGGAGCGGTGCGGAGCGGTGCGGAGCGGCGCGGAGCCGAGCGGAGCGAGGACTCGAAACGCGTAATTTAAATAGGCAGACAGCCGAGGAACGCGGTGGCGGATTCCATTAAAACTTTTCGCTCCGCTCGTACGAGAAGTGACACGTACTCCCGCACACTCGAGCGAAGTAATACATTTTAAAGAATTTCAGACAAGAAATTCACATTAGAAAAGTTTACCGTCGGAATTAAATAAAGGACGTTTTGAAACGTATTACACCTCGCCGCCGTCGCGGGAACGGGTATCCGCCCGTTTGGTAATTTCGCTGTTCTTCCCGACAACTGTCTGTTCAATTCCTCGCCGTGTAACGGTATAATCTTCCTTCGAGAAGGATCCTGGGAGCATAATCTTCCTGGAGATGGTGACCGGACGGCCCAATATTTTCCGATTTGATTTCACCGTCTTTCGCTCGGTGTTCTCGAGACGTGTAACAGAGTGGAATACAGTTTGTTCGTTGAAACAGAGGCTAGTTGGGAATCGTTGGCTATTGTTTGTAACAGTCGTTTCGTAGCGTAAGTTCTTCAGGGCTGATTCTAGTAACGAAACCGACGTGACAACGGTTTCGGAGCGGTGGCGCGGCGCGGAAGAAAATATGATCGCGGGGCGGTCCTCGTTCGTTCACGTCGTTGGAAGACAGTCGAGTCATTATTCGTTGTTGCTGTTTATTATTCGTGTCGCTCGCGCGATTCGAGACGTAGATGGAAAGCTTTCGGAAGGTGGACGAGAGCGCCGTTGTCCTTTCCACGTAGCTTTTTTTTACGGGCGGTGTCCCCTCTCGTTCGCGCGACTCGGCAAATTGTCCGCGTCACGCCGGGATTCATAGTTTTCGCAGCGGATCCCGCTCTATTTGTTCTACGTTTCGCACGTATCGAGGAATACGGGTTCTCCCTCTCCCTCTCTCTCCCCGTTGAAATATAGCACGGCCCAGGCCCGGAGAGAGCCCGTCAAAATCCACGGGCGAACCATACCCCCGGTTCACGAGAAACAAAGACGAACGCGAAGCAGAACGAAGCGGAGCGACGAGGAGGGTAGAGCGAGGAGACACGAGGAATCTACGGAGGGGAAAAAAATAGAGAGAGAGGAAAAGTAACCGGAACCGGGCTGGAATTTTTTTCACCGGACTCCGCCGAGAGGTGCGCGCGCGATATTTGTCCGCGTCGGATAGACATTGAAACGGTTCGCCTCCGACCCCGGGAGAATTTCCCCATTGTTGCTTTTATGCGAGACACTTTGTCGATACGGTGTCCAGATTTTTATTCCTGTATTCTATTTTCCCCGTGACGGGACAACCGCCTTCTCCTCCTCCTCCTCCTCCTCCTCCTCCTCTTCCCTCGCCGGCTTTAAAAGCGCCTCGCGCGACAACAACCGTCTCGTTCCACACACGGACGACCCTTCGTTACGAATTCGGAACGATCCGCCGCTCTCCGAGGGAACCAAATGATCTGCCGTTCCCAAATTCGAGAGTGTGGCAGCCAGAACGATGGACTGGAACGCGGAAAATTATCGGGGAACGAGACCCCGGTTAGTCAAAATTCGAAAATCCTCGACGCTTCGTTCATTGCGCTACTATTTATTTTGTGATTACAATGGTTAGAGCTTCCTCGATGCCTATGATCTGTTGGGTTGTCCGGAAAGTTCGTGCCGATTTTTAACGCTAGGTTTACGGAGCATTAAAACTGTGTATTTTACATTACTTTATAAAAATAAGACGAATGTGTCTGTACAAGTTTTCCGCCATTTTTTAAATAATATATACCTAAGGAACCAAGTTTGTTGAGTAATTCCACGTGGATTAAAAATATTAGAACCTGTCATTTTTACGGGTCCCGTAAACCTAGTGTTGTTAAGGGAAACTCAAACGCAGTACATTTAAATTTCGATGTGCATTTAGTGAATTATTATAGGTGCCATTTTGTTCCGTAATCTTTCTCCATCTTTCATGCAACTTGCGCTTTTCGGCGAAAAACTTTTAAATATGATTTTTCATGTCGACCAAAGAGTTAAAGTTTTTGTCATTATGGGAATTTTGGAGATGAAAATCTGGGGGTGTAATGTCTGGTTAAAATAGGGTGAATGGGGTGGGTAGCATATCCCAACCAAGCTTCAACAGCTTTTGGAAGAAAAAAGAATCAAATCCCTATAATTCACACTGTTTCCTTCCATATTTAAGAGCGTATAAAGCTAACAAAAATTAATCTTTCCGAATCAAACTTTTTTCCTAAAAATTCCTGAAAGATCACCTTTTTAGACTATGTACACATACCGTTTGTTTTCAATCGTTCTGACATATTCAGACCTAATCGTACGTATCGCCTAATCGCTTGGTAAGCCTGAGCGCCGCTTATACCGTTGACTTGTATCCCTTGTTTCCAGTACATAGTTCTTCCCCCACAAAAATGCGCACCGCAAACGCAAAATTGTAAAGTCATCGGCGAGATCGAATGATTTCACGATTGATTTTCGACTTGTTAAAAATAATGAAAATTATTTGAAGACGTAATACACTTTTATTTAACTCCCGTTTCTTCAGATTGATTTGGACAATTTTTATTTTGCATAAAGACCCGTACCGTATTTGTAATCCACGAGGAGAACGTTGCAAGCGGAACAATAGAACCTTTCATTCTGTCGCTTTGGAAGTGTGATACAAATGTTAAAACATTTGAGCGTAACAATCGCGTGAAATAGTAAATGAAGCAATATTTGAACGTCGGGGCACACAATGGTCCGGAAAATGGGGGAAAGTCTTTTATCACTCAACACGTTCGTTACAGCTACACGTATGCGATGTTCGCAATCTCGCAGTTTAATTGAAAACAGTCGAAAAGATATTACAAACTTTATTGCTCCGAGATGAAGTATCTACGCGGCATAATGTTCGGAGAGTTCGTGACTTCCTTCTGCTGGAATGTATTGATATTTCATAAAGTTGGTACGTTGCATTTCATAAAACATTTTAATACCGAAGCCAGGCAACGAAATGAATGACGACACCCGAACGTGTTAATGAAATATGCAAGCATAACGGAATTTGAACGAGTACATGACAGTATATGAGTTTCGCCAGTAGACTGTTCTATAATTCTAAAATGAAACAACGTCCAGGATTGTTTTGGTTCTTTCTACAAAAATTTAAACAATTATTTTCGGAAAGGATTTAATCCCTGCCGCGAATAGCTCGTATAGTCTTTCCGCGTGTTCGAAATTTTTTGTGCTTCAATCCATCTCCATCTACCGTGATCAGGCGATTTATCGGAGATCACGGTCGAAATTTCGAAAAACGCAGGGCGCTTATTAATATTGATGACGAGGGGCGGCGGTCGGCCGCGCTCTTTCTCTCGCAATTTCGAACGGTACCGGGGAAAAATCCGCGGCTTCTAATTGGGTTGTGCCTGCAAAATTGATTACCGTGATCAATGCCGTTCGACTCGTAATAAATTAATCGGACACGCGTTCCCGCCGCCCGCGCACGGCCGGGGTGAAAATTTTCCGCGATCGATCCAATCATTGCCCGCGTTTGTTTTTCTCTCGGCGATGCGACGCAGTGCAGCTGCACACATGTACACGTTCCTAAAAATTTTCGCTCGGTAGAGAAAAGCCCGAAACGTTTTCGGGGCCGTAGAGATTCGAAAGTATTGCGTGAATTTTGACGCTTATGTTCTCCGCGCGATTGCACCTTCCAAAACGTGTCTTGAATTTTTTAATTCCGGCGGAAACTTTGTTTCGGTGCAGCTTGAAAATTCTGAAGCGGTAAATCGAGAGAAAAAACGGACAGATTTTGTTCTTCGAATGAGAACATTAGCTTTGAACTGCACTTCTCTTTGATTTTTCAAGCAGTATTAATTCATCTTCTGCGCTGAGAGAAAAGAGACGGTGCTGGACCTTGGACAACAATGGGCTTCATTGTTACAATATTCTGTTAACCCCTCAAGTGACTAGCCCCTGACATAAATACTACATAAAACGTGATAAATGACATTTATATAGTTTCTACATTTTTTACTTGTTTTGTTTTTAACCACTTT
>JAQQRP010000394.1:0-11720 GCA_028454245.1 Halictus quadricinctus
AAAAAAATTCTTAAAAATGCCATTCAAAACCAGGATAGCCCGTTGATTGTTACTAGAACTGTAACTCCGGAACTGTTTCATGAAAATTACAAGCTCCTGGAAATAGAGAAAATGGAGTTTAATTCTGCCTCAAGTAACACGATTTGTTTTCTAATTTAGAATATTTTGAAAAACGATTTCTGATCGCTATCAGGTCTCAGTGTGCGACGAGAGTAAACGATCGGGAACAGGAATCGACGGAGCATCGGATCCGCGGGAAATTTAATGCCGGTCTGTCCTATCGAAAATCTCGGTTGGGCATAACGCACCCGCGTCCCGGCGATCCCTGGGGATCGTTCCGCCGATCCTTCAAAGTCTCCGAGGAGGCCGCGCGGTGTGGACTGTGTATGTATAGTTTCCAGCGTGCACTTTTATCTGATTCGCGTACGGCTCGGTTCGGCGCGGAGCGGCGAGGCGCGCGGCGTTGTAACTTGCAAGAGGAATGCGAGTTCAGCGTTCCTCTCGGCGAACCGTCGACCGAACCAACGGAGAACAGGTTGGCGAATAAAGCAACGCGCCAGCTGTAAATCGCGCGTCGAAGCGCGAGATACGAGCTTGGCCCTGCCCCGCGTGACGTCCGGCTAGCCGCCATAGAGATTGATCTCGCGCTTCCTTATGACCGTCATCGTCGTCCTTACCGGCGGAATGATTGTCCTCGATTGAAACCTGACGTCTGGAAACCGCTCGATACCATCCTCCTACAGACTTTTTCGGACAACGAGATACCTACAGTCAGTCAAAAGAGTCTCCGTACACGCTTTCAAACGGAATAACTTGTTAAGAATCAGTTGAATTTTTATGGTTGAATTATTATCTATAATGTTCCACGCGTACAAACCAGACGGCGCACACTTGCGAATCGCGGCACCACGCATAAAAATCAACCCAACGCATTTCCGTCGATCCCACATCGACTAAGGAAAAACATTGATTAAGTCACCGGCAACTTTGCGTTTCTTACATCAACGCCAACTGAATGGAATTCCTACATAAGCTATTCCTACTAATTGGCTCGCGATTATTGTCGCCCAACCGTGCCTCCCACTTCCTCCTAGGGAAACTTTCCACTTAATTGCACGCGTCGACCGCGATACGATTTTTCAAACCGAGCAAAACGCATGATTTCGCAGGCCGCGCGTTGAATATCGAGGTAGCCTTCGGTTTCAAACGGGAAGGTTTGGGAAAGTCAAAATTAAGGGGAAACGAGAGTTAATGTTCTTCTGAGAATGTTACAAAACAGCTCTGAATGTCCATGTTCGCTATGATGTCGTTTATATTTTCAAAATAAAAATAATTCAAGCGTGTTGCATACTAAAGTGGCCTGGAAAGAGGCAAAAAGATTTGTTATTTTTCACCAAAACAAAAAAAAAAAGAAGAAATTCCCCTCCCGAACACTTGGACCACTAGAACGACGGTGTGGACCACTGCGAGACACCGAAGGGCGGACTACAGAAAGAGACAAATTCGACGACAGAGGGGGAGTCGAAGAAAGGGAGTAGGAGCGGTTATGTCGCGGCTAAATTTAGGCCCACGCGCGCATAAAACCACCTGTTGATTCCTGGTGGACTCGTGCGATCGCCATTATCGTCATGGGGCAATCTGCCCGGCCGACAATTAGCGACGCCGTGAAAAGTGCATCGCCGTTTCTCAATCCGGGGCAATATCGAGAGACGAAGAAATCGTTTTAGCGTGCTTCTTTTTCTTGACCCTGCATTCCTCGGACTGTCGCGAACGCTGGCAAATTTATTTCGTCGAGCTGCTGGCTGACAGTGCGCATTAGTTCTGATTTTCTGAAATATAACGTTTCGTTCGTGTCAGAAATTTCGTAAAACTGTCGATAACATTTTTTGGTTTTTTAAATTGGGTGGAGGAATCTCTCTCGAGTTGTAAATATTCTTGATACTTCCTGGTGATTCTTTATGGACGTACAGGCATTTTTGACGAATGAGAATTCGCGATGTTATTCGTGAATTTGTTACAATTTAAATTTACCGCACCTTGTGCGGTACGGTAGTTCATTAAATAGAACATTAAACTACTATTCTTGTAATTTTAGATATGCATGAGCCTACTGTGCCGTAATTATATGAATGGATTCCAGCAACCCTTACGGTAAGGGACCCAATTACTGTGAGGGTACCAATGGGGATTAATAAAACGACACAGCGTCTCAGCAAAGGATTGTGAAAGATTATCGACAAAATTCTAAGTAAAGGGATTCGTTCAAAGAAGTCGAAGGGAAAGGAGAAGACAATTCGTAGGAGGCAACTCCCGCACAATGACAAATGGAATCGGACCAGGTTGTTCCGAAATTTTGCGGCATTGTTCGGGGTTGTTACGCCTGTTACAGTCCCCGCAGGGACTCTTTTTGTGGGGGCGAAGGCCCCAATGGCAAATAATGCCGCGGAAATAGACAAACCACTCGAACAGAACAATGCACGCGTCAGTGTTCGAGTGAAAAATGTCAAGGGTGGGTTCGGTGTGGTTTCTCAGGGGTTGGATCGAAACGAAGCATCGACTGGCACCTGCCGACAGTGGAGAAGTCACCCCCGTCCACGTCTTTTCAAATTTCTATGGGAAGATGCACAGGGTACTCCAGAAACTTTCTCTCCATCCCGAAGATTCCACAGATTCGGAGAAACTTCTCGCCACGATGATAGTTTGTATTGTCTTTTGAAAATAACAAGACCGCGTTTACCGAGTAAATGTCTCAATAAATAATTACAATACTTGTCCACGAACACGTCTGACCAATCTCAATGATTGCAACACACAGAACTTGAATCCACCATTTTGACGGGTCCGGTTGTTCTAGTGTTTTTAACGTCAGTTTTGGTTTTGCAAATAAACATATTTTTCTTCTCCTTTTTATTGCTCGTTTCATGAAACTTTGAAGGAAAGGTATGCTGTCAACAGGTGTGCACCCCGAGGGCTTTGCAAGACTAAACTCGTTCCGCATTTCTGTTGCATAAAGCGGATGGAGAAATTGTAACAGTTCAAAATAAATATTTTTTGGGCTCGCTGTACGTATCAAGGTGACATTCAAAAATTTAACCCTGCCTCATTCGAAAGAATGCCTATTCAAAAAGCAGTCAAGCTCAAGCAAAATGTTGACACAGAATTTTCTAAAATATAAAATGACCTTCAAAATATTGACTAGGTTAAACGAAATCGTAACGGCGATGAATAAATAAAAATGTGAATGGATCCAACAAGACCCATTAGTATTGACAAGCAAGCTTTGTACTCGACGCTCAAGCGCTTCGTATTCGTATGCAACAATTGGGGTGAGTTACTGTTGACGGGAGAGCTCGCTTGCAAATCGCGAGACCTGAAACTGTCAGTAACCATTCGAAAAAGTGCAACGCGGTCGGTCACAATGCCGCCATCGACGGGAGGAATGTTTAAGTAGCGTCTCGAGCCTCGGTACCCGGAACTACGGCCGTCTATGTTTAACATTCGCGTTTTTAAAGGAATCCCCGTTATTTTCCACGGCGGCCTGGTATTCCAGCCCGACCTTTACTTCGACGGTACGTCCGCCTCTTTTTTCCGCTATTTATCGGCGCAGAATGTTCTCGCTCCGAGGCGATAGACCTCGGGCCGAGGAATCGCCGAGGTTCTTTGTCGAGGCGGCGCGATTATTACATATTTATGGTAAAACGGTGCCGGCGTTGTTCGCGGAAAAAGCGAATGATCGCCGTGCCGATGGCCGCGCGGCTACAACTTTGAAAATGTTCAGCTTCCACGGAACCGTCGCACAGTGGGGTATTTGGCCCGAAAAGTCGGAAAAAATTATTTAAGCGTTATATATAGGCTCAATGCCATAATGTAGTAGGTCGTTGAATTCGTCTTAACAGCAGCTATAACATTATGAAATCAAAAATATATCTTAACAGTTAAAAAATTAAATTGATCCTCACTTTTTATAAAAAAAAATTTTTTCCGAAATTTTATGTATTGAAATTTGTAGACATCGGAATACTGTTAATCTTTTGTTCGAACCTTTTTTTCCTCAGATTATCGTAAACCCTTAAAAAATCGCGGCGATTGTGGAGTACGTGCACCGAAAAGCTGGAAAAAGTATTTTTACACGTAAATTATGTTAAAATGATGTAAATTATTATTTTAATACAAAATATGTAGATTATGAAATGTTTTAATAAGTAGATAGGTATTTTAAGAATATTTTTCAATTATTACCATTAATTACGGCGTATAGGCGTACGTAAAACACTTCTAAACGCTAATACTAAATTAGCTATAAAACGTCAATCCGGACAAATACGGAACCAAAGTTTATTAGCTTGGAATCACAAATGTCTACCGAGTATAATGAGACCAAAAAGACCATCGGGACTCACTCAGAACCATAATAAAATCGTTAATGAATTCTTATAATATACAAATATTAATAACTTTATAAATAAGTAGTCCATACTTACGTAAAAGATATCCATAATGCAAAAAATTACACATCCTTTTTAAAGCATGTAAAAATCACTCATAAATGTACGATATGTTACAGCATGATTGGAAAGGCAATACAAGTCTTAGAATCTCTTGATTTTCGATTAAGTTTAGAGATTCATAAACTTACAAATGAATGAAAAAAATTTAGTACATTGTTCTCCACACATTCAACAACTTCGAGCAATAAAAAAATTACAATTTACGTTAAATTTTTGAAATTGACGTTTTTCCGGCTTTTCGGGCCAAATAGCCCACTATGCGTCGCCGAGTCGAGCCGAGCCGAGCTGAGCCGAGCCGAGCCGCCGCGGATTCTTCCGAGAAACAGAACGCGAGACGTGTTTTCACGCCTGGAGATCGCGAAGAGCTGGCATTTACGTAACGCGACGCCACATTCTCGCGGCTCGCTGCTCGATTAGGCTCACCGCTCGCCGAACGTTTTCACGCTGATTATGTAAACAAACAATGGGACCAGTTTCGTGGCGATGGCGGCTCATGCAAATGCTTGAGAAACTTCATAGCACCTCGCGATAGTTTGCGATGCCATTGACTAGGAAACATGTTACAGCCGGTTGTAAGTCGTGGATGGTATTCAAGGAGACTTTCGAAATTGTCGATGAATCCTTTCAGGTTGACGCGATTTGTACAGACCATTGTGTTATAGGGACTTCCATTTTTAGAGGAGAAGCTTTTAGAATAACTATTAGCTGTCGCTAATAGTTAGTTTCGTGTCCGAAACGCGAATGCATCATTCAGAAATGTAGTCTCTAGTAGTAAGCCAATCCATCAGCTGCCTAAAATTAAGCTTCGATTACCTTTCAGTGTACAAATATTAGTTGCACAGCCCAACATTAATGCTTGTTTCCTCATTTTTAATATCCTAAAAATATTCTAAACTACTCGCTGCTCTCCGTAGATTCAGACACCTGAAGCGGAGCGTGAAATATTTAGATTTGGCTTAAGGTTTATCTGCAGCCTCGCATCGCCAAGGTCAAGCTGCCGTTCAGTATCTAACAAGATCTCAATTCGCCATTCCCAAGCCACAATTCGAAGAAAAATTCTATTTGCTCGGGCACGATATTTAACAAGATACCGCTTCCGGGATTCCCCTTGAGCCGTGCAGCTGCACGGGAAACCCCCAGTATACACTGTTCGACGTCTCGTGCAATAAAGAGCACCTTTCAAAGTGTAAACGTCCGTCAGCCAAGGATCAGTTGCGATTTTCTACCGATGGTCGTCCCAAAATTGTTTCCTGAAACAGCAACGAGCCTCTCGAAACAGCTAGAGCTTCAAGTTGATGAAACATTGCACTTACAGCTTCAAGTTAATGAAATATTCCACGCACTTGCCTCCAAAGTTTAGTTTGGTATGGTAGAAGTCTATCGATCGGGAACGTTTCGTCCAGCTCGAACGACCTTTGAAGTTGAAACTCCAACCCCGGGAATCTCCGCGGTCCTGGTAGCAGGCGATCGGTCGTAGCACATGTTTTTTCGGAGTGCAGATGCACCGCTTGCAACCCTCAGGTGTATAGAGGCGAGGGGGATCATGTGTGGCGATGCGTCGAACACAGGGAAGCCGTTCCCCGCAGCGACAAAGGCCGGCACTGTGCCCCTTGCCCCTCTTCGTAGAGATACCTAGCCGCTCTACCTGCCTAGAGGAGCAAAGTAGAGAAACCGAGTGATCCACGAAGAAGGACTCTCGGTATAGGAAAAGGAGGAGTAGTAGGAGGAGTAGGTAAAAGAAAGAGGAAGGCGCGCGCGAGAGAGAGAGAGAGCAGCACGTTGAAGAGAAGAGAGATCGACGAGGCGGGGGCCGAGGAGAGCAGGTAGAGGACGAGGAGAGAGAGAGAGAGAGAGATGGAGCGAGACAGAGAAAGAGGAAGCTAGGAGTTGTCTTCTGGTCGGTTGAGAGGGGTGGCAAGAGAGAGGCGAGGAAGTCTGACGGCGGCGAAGGAGAAGGTGGAGAGCCACTCCACTCCACTCCGGTGGTGGCGACTCCAGGTACCATCGGTGGTAGTGGTGGCTAGGTGGATAAGGTGGTGGTGGCGCGGCGGTACCGCGCGCCCGGTGGTGGTGGTAGAAAGGTGGAAAGGGAGAGGCCCGAAGGTGTACGAGAGGTGAGGAGAGACTGCTGCCCAGCGTGGACCTGTGCGTCGTTGCATGGCCGACCTGGAGACTCGCTCTCCGCAAGGTGAGACGCGCGGACCGAAGAGGAGGCCTCGAAAGATCGGCAGGAATTCTCGTGAAAGCCGCCTCTTCCTTTCTCGTGTGCGGATCGCCGGTCGGGCGCGTGTGTTCCTTCGTTCTCCCGTCGTCGTCGTCGTCGTCGGACGTACCTGTGAAATCGCGAGTGATCCGTGAAACAATTGACGTTACCTGGTCTCACCGACACCGGGTCGTCGTCGTCGTCGTCGTCGTTGGTTCGTTTAGGAGCATCGGAGAAGAGGCGAGGCTCGGGTAGACCAATCGTGGGTGGATACCGCAGCGAACTGCGAAGCCAGGATACTAGCACGCGGCGCAGCGCAGCGCAGCGCAGCCTGGACCGAGGGGAATCGGTTGACAGCGGCGGCAGCTAGCTCTCCTCGCGAAGTATTGTTGTCAGCGGGAAGGAAACAGGTTGCCCGGGGGAACACGTCGACGATAAACTTTCGGATTTTATGTGTTCGAAGGAACGACAAAGGAATCCGTTTCTCTCCCGCGCTCGGCAACTCGAGACGGCCGAGAACGGGTTCGTGGAAGCGATGCCAGGCGGACGCGGCGGACTGCGCCGTCAACGTGTTTGACAGTGATAACGAGCGCGAGCGCGCGCGCTTGCTCGCTCGCTCCTGCGCCTCTTATCGGAGCCGCGTAAACTCGATCTCGCGTGGTACCGCGATCAGTTGATCTCATGGACGCGCCCGTCTCGAGGCGTCCGCTGACTAACATCGCGCGTGGCCAAACCCGCTCGTGACTCTCCTCGATCGTGTTCGATCCGCGAGCGTGCGCCGATCGAGTGAAATTCGATTTCCCTCCGACCAACCACGTGGACCCTGCCTTTTTATCCGTGGAACGTCGTTTCTGTGAAAGTGCAATAGTTGTACCGAATGCTCAGAGTGTGGTGCACGCAAAACTACGGAGACACGGCAGCTTGTTTTGAAAGTGAACGTTCGTTTCCTTGAAGTTTCGTACGCGCGACGCGACGTGTCGAATGCCTCGCCTTGGATATTTCGACGGCCGAATGATCGCCTCTGAATCGGTGAGTGATTTTTCTCCCCTAGAAACAAACCCACGCACTCTGATGGAAACTCATGCTTCCATCTGTTAACTAGCAAACTTGGCCCGCGATTCGTTCGCGAACACGTTGGACTAGCTTGCAGACTGGTGGGACTGATGGTGCCTCTCCACAGTTCTCCATAGTTGCGAGAGCTGCCGAATACTTGATCTCGATTCTGTTCACACGAAAACGACGAACAGAAACATGACACAAGTTTGTAATCAGAGGCGCGTCTTCCTGATTTAGAAGATTGCACCGATCTAAGGTTTTGAAGCATAGATAGAACATCTGAGATGATCTACTCCGCCTTTTAGACGATGCGAAAGTTTAGTCGAGTGCAGGTAGCGAAAGTTTCTGAAGCAAGACACAGTTAGTCCGTCTTGATAACTTCTATCGACTAGAATGTCTCCATAGCTTTGTATTCTTTACTGTTTGCTTCCTTGTTTAGCAGAAGATTTCAATGCGCCATTTCGTAACTGAAGCAGAGATACACAGCTTCTCTAACACGGTAATAATACAATTGGAAGTTCTCTATAGCTTTCCGATGTCTCATTGCAATTTATCTGCCTCGTTAGAAGCTTCGCTTCCTTAACCTGGTATTATCCACTGATTAGTTTTCAAACAATAGCATCGTTGGAACTTGTTTACAGTTCTTCGTTGCTTCACTGTAGCCTATCCTCTCCATTAGGCGATGCAGGAGTTTGATCACTCTCGAACATGTTCGCGCGGCATTGTCTAAAGCTTTTAAAGAGAAATATAATATAATCAATCCTCCTCTATTATTAGTAGATGGTGCTGTTTGAAAACCGTGACAAGTATCGCGTTATAGTAGAGCTGTCACAATTTTTGGATCGTATTAAATCGGAACCGTCTTTTCGTATTATACAGTAAGAACTAAAACTGACTCGATTCTAAAAATCTTCGTATTATCGTTCTATGATCTAGTCGTGGGATAATAAAAACCATTATTATGAATTTATTGCGCACGGTTATTAGAATCGCGAACAATGTTTCAATACGTAATGTAATACAATGTTATTTGGCTACAATAAGTACAGGAGAAAGAATCTATGTAAACAAAGACTATGCCTCACAGTAGTCTTTGTTTACACGAGACTTGTTTGTTTACTTCATATGCTAATATACTCAATTTACAAGCGTTAATCATAGAGTAAACACATTAGACGAAGAGTAAAGCGTAATGAAGCCGATATCCGTATAAGTCGTGCAAAATAGCATTGTTTCTCTCTTGAGAAACTGTTTGTCTACAAACAGTGATGTAGACACGTACAGTGTCCAAGATACGCAGAGATACGTTAATTCCGGATTCGGAAAGATTAATCGAATTTCTCCAAAACTTCTGTACGATCTAATTCGTCTATTAGGGAGTTTTCTGCTCGATCTCGCAGTTTAGTTGCTTTCAGGAAGCAACGTCTAAGGTTTCCCAAGAAAAGTACAGCATCCGCGACACGATGACTCCGACCGACTACAGATCTCGTAGAATGGAGTGTCTTCAAGGTTCTCCGAAGCTTCCGTACGGTTTAGTTAGGCTACAGCAGAGTTTGTCGCTCGAGCGCGTTCGCGCGACGATGGCGAAAGTTTCTGGAGAAACGGCGTCGAAAGACACAGTCTCCGAGACACGGTGGATCGACACGCCTTAACATTTCTTGCGTACATTCTTCCCTCGTGCAACACGGGCCGGGAGTATCCTGGCCCGAGACGTCGTCGTTTCTGTGACGCGCTTTGCACCGCCGCGCCGAGCCGCGCCGCGCCGCGGGTCGCGCGCGTTTTCGGTAAAAAGCCGAGCATACCGAGGCTCGCAGGCTTTCCAGCCAAAAGATTTATAAAGGGCCGGCCAGCCGATCGGTGCCGTGTTTCTTCGTCGAAAACGCTGCTGGCTAGAGAGACTTTCACGTGCGCGCCAGCCCGCGACGCACGTTCGCCCCATAAATTCTGACCCCGAACGTAAACAGATCCGCGGAACCATTTGTTCGCTGTCGCGGGCGATACGTGACCAGATATATCGGTTTTTACCCCGCGGGACCGACAGCACCGCCGATCCCTCTTGATCATCTTGACACCGGTGCCACGGGCAAACGTGTCCTCGTGTCCCTGTGCCGATCGCCAGCTGAATTAACGCTCGATCGACCTTACTCCGATTTCGCGCGGCGCGACGCGACGCGACGCGACGCGGTGGTTACCATAGCAATACGATCTCTTCGTGTCAGAAGTGTATCGGGCTTGGGGATTAACGGTGCATTCGATCCACCGAGCGAATGTAAACGGTTCGTCTACATTTCACGAGGATTTTCACGTCGAAGAGCCTCCGCTCTGGCCAGTTTAACCAGCGACTCACCTTTCAAGAATTTCGTTTCAGGAATCGGTTTCTTCGCAGACGATTCACCCGATCTTACGCAGATTTGTCGAGCAACGGTCTCTCGTCCGTTTCAGAATTGTTTTACTATTTTCGTATTTACTTGATCGATTGTGTACCTGACAACTTTCAGGTGTTTACAGAGATATAGCATTGAAATTAACACACCCGATGCTGCCGTTCTTTGAATGCTTATCTTTATTATTGAAACGTTTTATTCAACCACCGTATGCTTATGCATGCAAAGGTGTCGACTTCATGACTATTATGGTCTGTACCTTCTAGGATTTTATGCACCAACACGCGCAAAATTAATTTGGCTATCTTTATGTCAAGTAAG
Source organism: Halictus quadricinctus (assembly GCA_028454245.1). Taxonomy (NCBI): domain Eukaryota; kingdom Metazoa; phylum Arthropoda; class Insecta; order Hymenoptera; family Halictidae; genus Halictus; species Halictus quadricinctus. Next base: position 10,473 of record JAQQRP010000394.1, read on the forward strand.
AAATCGTCACAAAAGTATGAAGCACCCGAAGATCAGGGCCAACAAAAATTTTTATACAACCCTGCGTAAGGTCTGTCGGTACTTGTCTAAATAACAGATGATATCAATCCGAACCTTCTCAAGCACTGGTAGCAATTTGTTTCGATGTTTCGAAGAGATTGTTCCATTAACACTTTATCTACCAAAACCCATCGATAAGCTATCGATAGGCTACGCTACGTCAAAATAAAGTTTCGAAATCTTCTATTAAATAGCAATCAAGTAAAAAGAGCATTAACTTGCAACACTCTGTACGATTCAAATTAGCTAACGTATATTCTCAGCCGTGAATCACAGATCATTTCAAACTCGCTTAATAATCGCCGTAAGGTAAAGCTATGTCCACACCGGAGCAACATCGAGCAACTTTTCGTCGCCTCCTTCTCTTTTTACCGAATAAAAACTTGCTCGCTGTCGTTTCCGTCTGGACATAGCTTTACGTATCGAAACCAATGGTTCGATTAGGCGAAACCTGGAGTAAAAATTTAGTAGCTTTTCTTGTACAATACGTTGTCCGTCACGCTTCGTCGGGTATTTTCTTTATCGAGGTCTCGAGCGTTCCTCCGATAAGTTTCTCCTTTCGACATCGGTTCGAAGGAATACTTGGAGCATGATTTCCTTGCTCCCCCGATACGCTACGTTCCAATTGGTACGCGAGCTCGTTACACATACGTAAATACGAAACTCCGCGGCGATATCCAGGCCTCCGAACAGGCGAATTGCACAAGCTTGGAATTTCTTCTTGGCGCGGTCTTTTCTCGGGATCTAGAGGCCGCCTAATGTTCGCTGGATCGTCAGTAACAGCCGGGGAGACTTGAATGCCGGGGTAAGAAGAGAAGCCGTGCGCTCGTGTTCCCGGCAAAACGCCCGTTTGAAAAACATCCGGCCGGCCGCCACCGTGGCCATGTGACATCTGCCACCTCTTCGGACCATTAGGTGACTTACCTTTTCAAACCTTTCCGGCTACCGGGGGAAACGTCCACCTTCTTCCTTTCCCTCGGCCGGTTAGCTACCCTTTGCTCCGTGGAACGCGTCCTGGAAAATACGGGACGAAAACAAGCCTCCACTCCAACACGAACGAAGATCGTCTCGTCTTTTTGTAATTCCGTCGACTGTGTGATTTCCGTATCGCTCGATAGATTAGGATTAGATAGAACCGTAAATGCACGAAAATGCTTGGAGCTTGTAAAGCGTACGGTACCTACAGTG
>JAQQRP010000395.1:0-11710 GCA_028454245.1 Halictus quadricinctus
GAGATGGTTTTTTCAGAAAATTAAAAACTATCATCAATTTCACTGTCATTTCGATAAGAGTTAATAAATAAACGATGCCTTTAATATTCGAGAAACAATATTATGTCAGACTAATTCTGCAATACACGCGACTCATTTATAGCTTAATTAGAGGTGACCGATGTATGCAAAAGGAATTGTAGTGCGAGCCAGGTTCGAGTTATGGTTTAATACCTAATCGGGTGTTGCTCGCCATTCGGAGACGACGCTACCGGTTATTGTAATTCGGAATCCTTCAGCTGGAACACCGTGTTTCACATTAACTGCCAAGCCTGGAAGCTGAGTAGTTGCAGTAATTTCGTACTGCCGAAATTTGTGGGCGCTCCTGCTGCGAGATAGTAACGGTACAATGGCCGTTAAGTTTTCGCGGAATTTGAATTATTCGCTTGATTCTCAACGTAGTCACGAGTCCCCGCGATTAGCGTGACTATATGCGCGCGATATCGAGGCGATGATCCTTGCGAAGTATGGCAATTCAGGACACGCGGTGGATCGCATGGGCATTTTATATAGTGATATATTTACATTATGTATATTTTTGTTTATTTTTATAGACACAAAATATTTAAATATATATATTTTTACATTTTTTAATCATTCCAGTGACACATTAGTTAAAAAATGTAGGAATGGTTAAGAACTTTGCAGACGGTAACTCATATTAAAACTATGGACACGTAAGACTGTATAAACATAAATTGTTTATGGCATATTTCTCTCGGCAGAAGATATTATTTTAGACATTAAGAATTGACAACGGAAGAATATTATTTCGACTTTAAGGAGAGGAATAATGTTCACGTTTAACAATCTCTGAAATCATGACACGATAAATATAGATATAATAGCTATTCGTTTCAGTTCCAAACTTTTCCTCTTTGCTTCAACTCGCGTGCAGATGTATGAAAAGCGACAATCTAGCGCAAGATTTACGACACCCGTCTTTTTGTCAGGACTCGATCGCTGCACGCGCGCACTGCCTGGCGTACCGGTGTATTAATTATGCAGGACGCTTTAAAATTACATATCCCAGCAGTGTGTTCTAATCAAATTTTCACGAAGTCGACATATTGGCTGACATATTAATTCGAGGCTCGCAGTTCCAGAGGAAAGACAATAGAAAAATAAAGAAACGTCTTCTTTTCCGTAGCACAAATTGGCACGATCATAGAGATAATCGAATAAAATCATACTGCGAATGAATACTCTTTTTCAATTCACGTTGAATCTTTAATGTTGTCGTGCCGCTTTCGCGTTCACAGATACGATTTAATGTATAAACGCAAGGTTTACGGACCACTAAACGTGACTATTTTACATTACTTTGTAAAAATATCAGGAACATATCTACATGGGAAAATGAGTTGAAAATATACAATACAATTTAGAATACAATGTATTTAGAATGCAATATAGAATACAGTTTGAAAATGCAGCGAAAACGCGTGCTATTAGATAGCAATCGTCTGACGCGTCTGAGCATGGCCAACCTATTCTACTTCCCGCATATCCTAAGGCACGCGAACCCGACGCGTCTCGATTTTCTCAAAAATAGAGCCTCAACCGAAGAAAATGTATTCCTTATTTTCGACTAATTTTCTCATGTAGAGTCACCCCCTCCACGGTTACTACCATCAGTACGGGGACACCCTGTATACATCAAAGAAATAAATTCGTTGAATAATTTCTCATGGATGGATCTGTACAATTCCAATAAAATTAAAAATATTAAAATAAATATAAATATCGATATTAAAATATTAGTATTAACTAAAAATATTAAGCCCCGTTGACGGGTCCGGTGAATCTAAAGAGAAATAAAGGAGAATGCATTACGTGAAATATTGCATCGGAAAGGGTGGCAGCATTAATCCTAAAATTATTAAAGGCCGCCCGACGCATATCGATCCGATCGATGGGGCTGTTAGGCGAGTGAATAAGTTGTCGCCGATCAGTTAGGTATTAATGGGACGGCATTCGCGATTCGATAGATCGTGATGAAAGAGAACGATTCGAGAGGAGCGTACAGACGTCTCTGTGACACGGCGCCGGTGGCCAAAGCACGTGGGCTTGTAAATGCGATTTAATATTAACTCGGTAAAAGCGCAGTGACGCTAATTACGGTCGAAATCGAGATATAAGTGGCTCGCAACCGTCGGCTGGGTAATTTTATTTGACCGCGGCTCTGGAAACACCCGGAAACGATCGCGTACAAGGGAGGGTTAATTAAAAGTCAACAGGGGAGTGCTCTCCGGGAAAACTTTTCCCGGGGTATATTTTTCGAGCCGCGATACGACGCGCCATGTGAAATTAACTAGTCACTCAGCGTCGCGCCGTTCCGTTGCGGGATCAAGACGGTGTTCATGACTGAGAGCGCCCTGATGCGAGACGGATTCAAATTAACCGTTTAATGAGAGACTTTGAACGCGCGGGGGCCGGCAACGTCGAATCGACGCGCAGCGCGGTTGAAAAGCTCCGTCAAAAAATCACGACAAAGTATACATGGTGTTCGACCACAGAAAATTTAAGTGGTGGTTCTCCGTGATAATATCAGACGAAAACGAAGACTACAAAAATTGTGATTTCCGCTTCATTCTTTAGTTATTGCGAGAGCTTTCAGCACTCTCACTTCGCACCTTTTCGATCCAGCCATGTTCGAAACATTGTGCGAAGAAGGATCGGTGACACAACGACGCGAGAAAACGTCGGCGGAAGGTTCCAGCGTGCACGGAAGCTCTAAAGCGAGAGCGTTATGAGCCGAATCTAGCATTTATTTCGGAAAGGCGTGTCGAATAACAAGTAGTGTCCCGAGCATTTATAGTTTCGCGGAGTCGTCGACAAAGGTGGGCGGGCTCGCCGAAAATGCCGGAGGTTGCCGAGGCAATAACTGGAACCGGTCTAAAACGTTTGGTTTACATTCGGGACGCACGGTTGTAGTAAAAGTTGTTTCCCCTCCTCCCATCCCCCTCCCGCCGGCGTGCCCTCACCGCTCTTCTTCCTCCTCTTCTTCTTCTTCTTCCTTCGTCCGGTAGAAGTGACCTTTTTCCTTCCCCTCGCCGCGTTTCCCACCCACCGTGCCAGGGAAAACTCTCGGAGAAGAAACAACTCGAACCAGGCGAAGTTTCACGGCGTTTTTCCTTCGGGCAGGGTGAACTTTAGCGTAGTGTGATATAGCTTCCGGCACGATCACGGACAAGCGCGGCCCAGTCTTTTCTTCCCTTATTCAGCCGAAAATAGCCGATAGTACCTGCTCCCCGGGAGCTTCTGGATTTGCCGAACGAGCCCGTTTACTCTCGTTAAGGTGAGTGCCGTGGGGTGATTTACCCTCTTTACTCTGCCACGACACCGAGACCGTGGGCTCCCGTGGGAGGGCGACGAAGGGCTCCCGGGAAAAGGGAGTAAAACGAATCGGCCGGCTTACAAGATCCTCTTATCCTTAGCCGGAGCACCGGGGAGAGATTGAAAAGTTCTTCTAGCACCCTCCGCTAAACCCCCCACCCTTACCCCCACACCATCCCCCGCGACGTTATCGCGTTCCCGTGCAAATTCCTCGGGCCAATCGAATTGATTATCGCTTGGCAAAAATTTCAAGGGAAACAGAATGGAAATTAATATTTCACCGTCTGCTGGGACACCTCGCCACTTTGAAATGTAATAATCGCTCGTCCGGGCTCGTACACGGTGAAATATGGTTAAACATGCTCTCCCGAGTGTGCTTCGTCCTTCTGTTGCTACGTCCACGACGCAATAAGTCGCATCCTCCACGCGAAAGTCTGCTCGCGAAATGTTTGAAAACAGGAAATGCTCTGTGTTTCGTGAATGGTGATTAATTCGTTAAGTGAAACTCGATAGAACCTAGAGAAACGATGTCGATGAAAATTCTTTAAATATTGTTTTTAACTCTTTAATGTTATTAAGAAAATAACTAAATCTCCATGCAGCTTGGAATTGATACAATTTTTATTTTGCACGAAAATCCGCAGTCCGCTTACGATTTTATTTCGGCCTTTGTAATGTCCTAACGTATTTCAAATGTGCCCGTATGTTCCAGTTTTCATAAAATATCAAACTTTGATATCACGGCAAATGTGAATTTAATTCTAAAATTCCAAAAATTATAATACTCCCCGGATTTTATGCATGTATGACAAAAATGGGTACGTGAATTTTGAAACTTCCTAGAAACAGTGAACGATGAATCGCAAAAATGAGAGGCTGCGAGCTTCGAAATGAGTTCAGTTTTACTAATACTGTTTTTTTAACGAAATTACTACAGGTTGGAAGATCAGTTTTTACAAAGTTCGAATGCCAGATTAATCCTACGGTGCACGGATTGGGTCTGTGAATTGAATTTGTATTATTTTTATTTTATTCAAATTACCGCCAATTTCTTCGGTGAATTGGTAGTAGTAGTTTTATAACTCGATAAAATAAAAATATTTGTACTGATCTAGTTTCCCTAACTCTACACTGTAGATAATATAAGGAACGGTGGTATGAAAATTTTAAGTACAGTAGGACCTCGTTCGTTGCACGAAACGGGACCTAAAATGCGTGCAATTTCCCCCACGTGATCAGCACAATCCCCACCACGAGTTGCAGAAGTTCTAACAACTCTTGGTGGGGATAGCCAGTACGCTACGAACGAGGTCGCAACGAGCGAGGTCCTACTGTACTTCCATATGTGTCGCGTGGATATCAGTCGAGTGGAAATTAGACATGTTACAAGTTTGTAGAAGCTACGAAGAAAGCGTCCGGTGAAAAATCGTTCGGCACACTCGAGCAAGGTTTATTCGATCTGCCGGTGGCGCAATAGCTATTGTTGCGATAATAACGACACGGGGCCGGGGATTTGAGCGGGGACAAAGCTGCGGCGGGAACAATCATTAAGTATAACGGTGGCGGGGAACGGTGTGTTCGTCGGCGTAAAAATACAATAGACAGGCGACAATTTTATGTAAAGTGTGGTTTAACGAATTGCATTGTTATCATTTCGAAATGTAAAATTGTGGAGGAAAGGGGGTGCGGGGATCGAGGGTGGCCGCGAGACAAAAACGAAGGCAGGAGATGAGTGGTGCACCTGGACCGATATCTGAATCGATATCTCTTCCGGAGAGGGACGGAGGAGAGAAGATGTCTGAATAAGTACCCGTGACGGCTCTGTCCGTGTTACTATTCCTCTAGCTCCGGTTCAATGGGTCGCAACTTTAATAAACTCATCCCCGAGAATCGTTGAATTGTAATTCTCCTTGGTTCGAGTGTTTCTTTTAATCCTTCGCCCAGGATCTCGCCTGTCCGACCAAAGAGATACTTAGCGATAGTGTGAACCGATTGCAACATGATTCGCGTGCGAATGTTTGTTTTTCATTTCTCCTGGTATTTCCTTCCCCCATGGACAACAAACACGGGCGATATTCTTCTTACGCAAATTGCGGAAATGGAATTACAAGAAACCAGAAACGGTGCAGTTGAAAACAGATATTTCAGGCCGCTTTAATCATTTCCTACCACCATGAAATATTTTTCTCGCGCTCGGTCCGTAATAACTATTATGGAGAACTTCTCCGGTGAGAGGCCGTTGTTCGCAAACACGGATCTAAATGAACTGTCTGTTATGTTGTTTAGCTACGTAACCGGAGAGAATACAGGACAAGCAATGGATCTACCGTTTATATTTTATAACGTTATTTTACTCATTAGTGGAAATGGATAGTGAAGATAACCAGCAAAGATAAAATATTTCTAATCTATACTATGCTATACTGTACATATACTATATACTATACTATAACGTACAGTACTGTACTAACGTATTCCATAGACTATACTTTACTCTACTGTACTAATATATACTATACTGTACTGTACTGTACTAACATACACTATACTGTACTGTACTAATATTTACTATACTGTACTATACTATACTATATTGTACTATACAATATTATACTTCAAAACAATTTCTACATTACTTTGTGTTCAATAAGATGTTGATACGACTCTGCCATGAACTATGAAAAACATAGCTGAACGTTCAAGTGAGGCACGAATAAATGCAGTAGCTTGTATAGTTAGAGGAGTTCAAAGGTCGATGATTTTTTTATTAGAATTCAGAGTTCCTTTAATTTTGCGGAGTAGTGTATATATGCACAACATAAAAGCAAATTCAACTACAACAAAATTCTATAGATTTCGCGACTGGAAGCTTCGAACAATAAACGTCTATTTCAGTTTTCATAAATTAGCATTACTATTTCCATGGTCGTATATCGTTACGCGAACGTGTCGTCCGGGGAAGGTTGTTTTTCTGGATGATCTGAAAGTGGGTCAACGCGCAACCTATACCACTCGCAATATCAATAATGCTATTGACAATGCTACCTGTAATGAAAAGTTCCATTCCGACAAGGAGAATTTAAACAATAAGCATCGCGAAAAATCCAACCCGGCTGATGATGACCGCGCCCAGGGAACCGGATGGTTGCGGATCCTTTCGACAACAAAACAATACAATCAGGCATCGCGTACAATTTCGACGAGCGAAAGGTTCGTTTGAAATTAAAAAAAAATAAACCCCCCACCCCGTGAACGAACAAAAGAACAGATGAAAAAGGTTTCTCATTCTTCGTAGGAAAAAATTAGAAAAACAAAAAGAAAAAAAACGTAGCATTTCGTATTACACAACCGAGTACGTTCGTCGAGCAAAGAAACGGTGACGGTTGACGCGAAGTGGAACCGTGGCTCGCGCATCGCGAGAGGAAAATCTCTTCGTTGTTCGTTTACAGAGGAATATTTACGCGCGAAGTGATAAACAAGCGGAGCGGCCGGAGAATACATCGGGACGCGGTTCGAAAAAGGACGAGGAATAATTTGCAGCGTCGCGTCGGTGCCGCGCGTCACAAAGGCGTTTTGTATGAAAAAGCGCGATATGTTCCCGGTCGTTTGTACCTGTTGAAGCGATCGTATACACTATACCTACACCGTCGACATTTTCAGGCTGCCGCGCCGCGGTGAACGATCACCGGCCATTTCTGTCGACTTCGAATTTCGACTTCGACTTTATGCATCCTGCGGAGCCATCTTCGCAACGACGCCATGGGACTAGCAGCGATCCAACGAGGAAATCTGTACGGCGTCGCTCCTCTTCGGTATGTGTATAACTAACAAGATCAAGATTAGAGGGACCTTTGACCTTAGGGGGATTTTTGATTTTTTCCTGAGTAAGTTAATTTGCAGCATTACACCTTTTCTGTGGACTAAAGATGTCCTCTTTTCCAACAGGTTCAATCAGTTCAATAGATTTCAATTCGTTTTGTTGCCGCTGTGGCGCTGTATACGCCTCAGCGGACCGCGTATTTTTCCTGTGTTCGGTTTCGTCTAACAAGTTGTAAATAAACAGTATACTAAATAAGTTGTAACACTGAGATACGTACGCAGCTTGCGGCCAAGCCGTTGTTCCTCAAGTTTATTGCATACACAATAAAGGGTTATTCACACAAGGTTATTATTTAAACAGTAATCTGTGATTACGCGCGTGCGAGGCTGCGGTAACTCTTACCTTAGGCGTACCTAACCTACAAAACAGAGGTTAAGCGTTCGTACTATAATTCGATCTTGAACGCCACCATGTATTATTATTAATATTGCAGGGACTGCTATAGCAGGTCTGTTTCAATTCTATCATTCTGATGTCTTATCTATTATACTTTCTTTACCATAACCGAAACTCTACAGTCAGCGTCGCTTCACGATGCAGTTATCGAAGTCTGTCGATTAGATTGTTCGGTTTAACATCGTAATTAATAGTTTGCGACATTTTATTGGATAAATGAAGTTGTGATTTTCAAATTAATCAGGAACGAGATATGATCATATTTCTCGCGTTGATGGTCATAATTCACTGATTATACGCATAATAATTACTCTACATGTCAATTAATTATCAGCAGCACGGTAATACTTTTATCACCGAATCGGCCGGTATAATATGCGGTATAAATTCACGCGTGATCCGCTATACTTGTTCGTGGTTTTCGTTCACGAGAGCACAATCAGCTAAACTATCCTGCGAGACTCGCGGTTCTACGCGCGATAGCCTACAAAATAACAAAATTCCCTAGAGTTATTCGCATCACACCAATAATCCATTGATTCATAAATCTATAACGAGACGTATCAATTTGAATCACCGTGCACGCCAAGTGCAACAAGTTAATTTTGAAAATAATTCACGCGAATAGGAAGTGACGGCGTGAATGCGTCTGCAGTAATTTTCTGGTTTCTCTGTATCGAACAAAACGCTTCGATTCGAGACCGTTGACTTCAATCAGTTTTGAAACTGTGCCAATAGAATGCCAGAAGAAAATTTTCCATGTCAATATTTTATAAAAATTATATTAGTTTATATTAAATATTAGATTATGCCTAACGTGATTTTACAACAAAATACGCAGCTCAGACTTGTCAGTAAAATATTAATGATTTTTAAGGAGTAATTTTATGTTTCTTCATTTGAATAACTATATTTTATGCTTGAATGCAAAGGCAGGCTTCGTCTAGAGTTAAAGTTTAACCTAAGTAAGTAATTCACATGGGAGTTAAAACAGCTTGTACTCAACTATTATTAAAAGTGTGTAGTATCTTCAATTGATTATATGCAGGGAAAATTATTCTATCAAAAAAGTACAATTGAAATGTGTAAAATAAATTTGTAGGTTGAAAGATGGAAAGAAGGATTGTCGTACAAACAAAATGTGTAGAATAAAATAGCGTTTAAAAATTCTTCAAGCACCTGTGTATTGGTATGTAGACAAAGTAGAAGTGGAAAGTCATGAACAGACACGTCCGTTACCTGTTCAGCAAGGACCACGTGCTTTGAACCTTTAAACTTGCCTTTTCTTGAAAATGGAGCTTCGCATGACAAAATTTTATTCTCGACGTGTTTTTTTTTCATTATCATGTTATGTTATGTTACCATTACCATGTTCTTCTCCATGTGGAGACACTCTACGTGTATTTACTTCCTTTATTGTTAGAGACAGCGTCTTAGAAATTAATTCAAGCGGAACTGAATTATTTCCGTTTAGAAAATTTATTGTATCATGCGTTTAATTGATAATGGAAAAAATAAATGTCTCTGTTTCACATGCAACGTTATTTGTCATAGATGGAGTATCCTTCGTTTCGACCATTTTTCAGATGCCTTATAATTTTGTCCATTAGTACGCTAATTAACAAATTAAATATTTAAAATTTTCAACCCATCTATGTTGGCAGGATTCATCACTTTGTCGCCATTCTTCGATCTTATCACTGGTCACATAACTTTTAATGTACGAAACTTCGTAATGTAGTTCTCTGCCATGTATAATGCAGTTCCAGTAACCGGAAATGAACAAAATTCTTTCTTCGATCTTCTGTTGTCATCTAGAATCACCCTTCTCCACATTTATACCATCTAAGTCACTCTGTATACATGTCGAAAAAAATAGTTTACGAAAGTTTAAAATCGTTTTTCGAGAGAAGTGTTCATTTGCGACCTATTGTTCCATTGAGACTTTTGTTTCCGGTGGCGGGCACTGTCCGTGCCCAATGAAAAGAGACTTTTCACCAAGAAAATCTGGGTCAAGGGCATTTTGGCGGACAAATTTTTTTCACAAATTCCCACCGATCCAGAGACGCAGAATTCCCGCTATAATAATCCAAAAATCCGGTTCCCGTAGAACTGCGAAGCGCAGATTTTGTGCTTGTGGTATCATTTTGTCGCGTTTGCGTCCCACGAAATTTACATTTGCATCCGTAAAATTTGCTCGGTGTGAATATTCTGTACCATGTTGCGCGTGTTATGCATAGAAGCGTGCCAAAAACCAGCAGTAATATGGAAAATGTATTTTCACCGGTTGTTGCTTTACAAAAATGTGAAAAATACAAGACGTACTTTTTGTCCCACAGCGTACGTACAACACCGAAGCATTATCATCGGCAAGAACACTAACAAAACCAAACCGATGTAAATGCAATCGCTAATCGTCCCGCGCATGGAACAACCAATAAAACGACCCTGCAGAACCATCCTGTCGCACGGAAGAAGAAGACAGAAAGAATGGAAAGAAGGAAAGAAAGGAAACGAGTGGCTTAGGAGTAGGTTGGTTGTGCGAGGAATGAAAGGGAAAAAGAACGTCGAAGCGCGGAAGATGAAAGAGGAGGAGGGTAGCAGGGACACGAAAGAACAGGCCGAAAGATAAAAGGATAGTGGGGGGATGTCGGGTGATGCGGGGGTGACGTGTGTAAGGGGGGGAGGTTGGAGAGAGAGAGAGAGAGAGAGAGAGAGAGTGTAGGTAGGCGAAGGTGGTGGGGTCTCACAGGCTTCTCGTCAAAAAAGATGAAGTCACCGTGGTTTTGGGGCGGCACAGAGAAGAGGGGTTGGGTGAGTTCTTTAAGGTAGGGGGCATGCGCGGCGTCCGGGGGTGCAGGACGGCGTCGGGGGTTAGTCGCTTGCCAACAACACGACGCGACGCTCGCGCATCGTGATCGCTCGGTCTCGGCTTACCTGCTGCGTATCGGTGCCCTGGCCTGCGTCCCGACGCTTTCGCGCATCCATCGACACGTCGAGTGCACTCCTTACACGCAGTGAAGAGGTGTTTGAAAGCGAAACGAGGCGAACGCGCGCGCGACATAACACAACCGCCTCTCCGCGCCGCCGTTTCGAAAGTTTGCTCCCGCACCGGGACACACGCAGAGAGTGTCGAACAGAAGCCGAAGCACGGAAGAGTTTTCGATCGAGCCATCGAACAAGATCGCTCGGTTGACGCGCGCGCTCTCTCACTCTCTCTCTCTCTTTTTCTCTCTCTCTCCCGATCTCACCGTGTGTTCTTCGAAGCTCCACTGTTCCAGGATGAGAGTCGGACCGGAAGCACCGAGGATTTCGGCCCAGGTACTCGTCGCTGTGGCTCTGTGAAACCCGCACTGGAAGCACGCGCGTGCATCTCGAGGATCGCGTCGGAGAGGTCCTTCCATGGTGCAGATCGAGGCGATCGCTCGCGCGGAGGGTGCCTCGCGGTCGCTCGCGAGATCGCTTCGATCGAGGATCGAACTGCCTCGCAGCCGCGTCGTACTCGCCGGTCCTCGACTCGAGGCGACACAACAGTGCTGTGATAATAGTGGACCGGAAGACACCGCGAGAGTACTGCAACGTGTTACCGCCACTGCAGTGAACGACGCGAAAAAGTGCGCGTAACTTCGATCGGCCTCGCGTACCACTGCAACCCGCGCGCTGCCATTTTTTGGATTCTTACGCGGCGGGCAGGGCCGTGGAGGACCAACCAGGTAAGACCCCGTTCATCCCGAGAATTAATTCACGAAACGTTCTGTCCAAACGGGGGCGTTCGATGCTACTCGGATGCGAAATCCATGGGCTCGAATCACACGTATCGGTGGCGAATCAGTGTCGTCCGTTATGTATCGGTGAAATAAATACGAAACTGTGCCCCGGACCTGTACGAACGCGTTTAATAGAAAATACGGGAACGGTATTTATGATCACCGATACCGACCGGAAAATTCCGGATCGAACGGACACCGATACGTCATCGGTATGCGTAAATCGACCTTTAAACTGAGGATTACGTACGAGTCTCGAGTTCCCCGTTTTAGGGTCAGATTATAATGG
>JAQQRP010000396.1:0-11699 GCA_028454245.1 Halictus quadricinctus
GCTCAAGCTAGAAGAACGTGACAGTTTAGTGTAGTAGAGTACCTTTGAACTGTTGAAGCCAAAGGGCAAATCAAAATTTTTTTATGTACAAAATTATGTTTTCTTAGAAAATCAAGATATAGATCTTGTTCCGTGATATTTAATTAGTATTTGTACAAAATTTGAGCTATGTAGCTTAGAGCAGGTGGTCGTGGCAGCCACGTTCCCAAAGCCATTGAGCGATACCCAAGAACATAACTGAACATATTTATCTGATGACCCAATACACTAAGATCTTTTTTTTTTTATAATGAAATATCAATAATTGTGAACATTTTCCAACGTCACGCACGAACGAAAACTATGCTTTCCATACCGTAGTTCTCGATCAACTGCCATTTAATAGTACTTGCACATCAGCATAATGCAGAGCCTCTTCGAACAGGTTCGAAAGACGCAGTTCCTCGTTTGAGATCAAGATCGTGGTTGGAGGCGCAGTAGTCAGCGTATGACAGCGATATCAATTTTCCAGGCGGTGTCTGGCGACTATTTCACAGAACGCTACCCTGGCAGCGGTCTTTAAACAATCAAGCAAAGTACCCGTGACCGCGGCGGCGTTAAAAACACGTTGTGCATGATGTACAGGGATCCACGAAGGAGTATCGTGGCGTATCCAACGACAAAAAGATACGATCGCCGGTTCCCACTCGAACCACAGCTCGTTTCCGGCCGCTATTAAATTCCACGCCCGGTGGAAAGGATTGATAAGGGAGTACGGATCCCTGGGAAGGACTCCCTTCGACCTCGTTAAACCCTTTCGACAGTGACTTTCGCACCGATGGAGCCACTTACCTTACTAATTCGCATTACATTAATAAATGATCCGTTCCATGCAAAAATGGCGTGAAGCAATATTTGCCTGTGCGGTTTAACACTAGAAAGGGTTGAATCCTCATTAAATAAAATAATTGTAATTTTAGCACTTCCTTTGTATAGGACACACGTAACTTCGATATTATTGTGTTTCGTAGAACTTTTATTTAAATTATTAACTGTTTCGATGTGCACTATTTTTTTTTTTTTTAGTTAAACAAATTTGTTTTTGTATAACGAAGTTATACTGTTACATATTTTCTATCAAGGATCATGTTAGCCATTATGAGTGGCACTGTATTAGCATATCGAGCAACGTCGACCGTCTCGGAACACGAAATTCCGCCGTTAAAATTGCGAAACAAGGTCCGCGAGACGTGATAGGCGTGAAGCCATACTCGACCTATGGCCGCCGCCCATTAACCAGCCTCTGATCCATCGCTAACCGTTTCGTATCGGGCGAGATTAGTTCCTGGATTTACTCTCGCGACGCGCAGGAATTTTCTGTTTAATCCCGGCGCGGCGGACCGGTCCCCGATCGGCTCGCAATTAACCTAAGCGAGATGCCTCGGAGGATGATTATTGATGCGTGGGAAGCGCGAGCCGCGAGCGCCGTTCGTCCTTCGGTGAAACGGAACGGAACGCGAGATTTCGGAATCTTCTCGAGACGCAACGCTTGCCCTCCGAATGTTGTTAAACGTTTACGTAATCTGTTACAAACAGTTCCCTCCTCTGTACGAGGCGGGAAATATTACGGATATAATAATTATTCTTAAACTACGAAAACCAAAAGGTGCCAAATACATGTATCCCCTATATTGGTCCACAGATTGCACGTTCGAGTTTACATAAACATGGGTAAACAATGAATAAGAGAACTCGCAATGAAAATGTTTATTTTTTAAATATTGCTCGAACGAATTCCTGAAATTTTCTTATCACACGAAATTCGTTGTAAAATGCATTCAAAAGAAAAATCATTACGCCCTCCAGTTCCCGAGATATTTAAAAAAAGATGTGCCCTCTACCCTCAAATCTGATTTTTTTCAACTTCCGGATATGAATCATTGGAAATTAATAAAAGTATACGTGTAAAATATTTTTCGAACCTCAGTGATTTCTCTATATATGTCGTCAAGGCCTGGATGATAAGCGTCGCGGAATTATCCCCACTTACTGCGGTCGCCGAAGAGTGTGAACATAACACGACTCGGGTATGTTACCCTCACGGGGTATACTCCGCTGTAGTGGGGATAATTCCGCGACGTTTATCACCCAGGCCTTGGCGACATATATAGAGAAATCACTGTATCGTCCAAAAATCTTATTAAAATCGGCGCGTTACACCTGGAAAGTGTCAATAGTGAGTTTTAATGAAAAAGTTGATAGTAATGCTTAACTGTTGATTCATTGGACAGCTCTGTTTCCACATAAAGAAAACGCAAGGGAAGCGGCGGAAGATTTCTCGAGTCGCTTGCGCGCAATTTCTCCGCGTTTCCCAGCAACGTTAGACCGTCCGTCGGCGTTTGATTCTATTGCGAGAAGAAAGGGGAGAGAGAGAGAGGGAGAGGGAGAGAGAGGATGTACCTTGTGCGAAATCAGTTCGCGTGGTACGGGCACGTGAATTCGCCGCGGCTAAACTTTTCAATCCCGCAGACCTCCGGCGAGCTGACGAATTGCGAACGCCCTCGCTGTGACAGATGGATCTCATGGCTGCGCGTCCGCCCCCATTCTTCCTCGTTCCACCGGGGGAACCGCTAATTTTCTCGGACAACCGCAAAACCGCAAGAATAATAACACCCCCTGCGCGAACCCGGCCGCATTAAAATGCACCAATAACAATCCTTAACCGGGTAGGCGAACCCTGTGATTACTCGCGGATAAATCTCGCGCCGAGCGGTAGTCGTGGCCACGCTCCCGATCTAGGATCTATCCGTATCTATCCTTCTGCCTAGTCGAGGATCTCCGTTCTCTGCGAACGGTGGGACGGTCTTCCTCGTTCGCTTTCATACATTTTTAATGAAGTCCCTTCGCTTCGGGAGTCCTCGAACGAGGCACAGCATCGATCATACTTTGACCCTCCCGCTGCTGGTGGAATTAAAGGGTGATTCTCTCTAAGTTTTCGGCGATCTGCTCAAGGTCTTCGGGACGAGGTCGTTAGGATGCTTTGGTTGTTTGTAGCGGTGGTAGTAATTTTTAACTAGCTTCAAACTACGATCCGTGCAGGATTAAGTGGACACCCTTTAGAAACTAATGACTAGACTGCGCATCTTTATGTATTTACGGCTTACGAAAATTTTCAAACCACAGTATCACATTCGACGAAATTTAGTACGATTTTTATTTATTTTGGATCTACGAAGGCTATCACCAATGAAAATAGGATTCTATTTGGTACCTCTCATTTCAAATTTGTCTACAAAAATTGAAAACTGCATAAACATCCGCAGCGTACTAATAACTTTTTCAAAATGGGCCCAAACTACTTGTGTCTCTTTAAGACGTTGGAGTTTACTTGGTAATGTGTTAAAGAAACTTTATCGAAATTGCTATTGCTCGGAGTTTCGATGACAAAAGTGAACGTCACGATTTTTAACTTTTGTACCTGTGCCTGCAATGAAAATATAAAATATGCCTTTTGCAGATCTCAGCGGTGTTATTATACTTCCCCGGTGGATATTGTTTTGCCATGTCGATGTTCGTGCGATCATATTGATCCAGCTGGGATCGCAAATGTCAGGTGATTTTACGGATTTCGTAAACCTTGTGTTACGATGCGAGAATAAGTTCGGAATTGGCAGAAAAAAGGTTACGATTTTCAACTCTTTCGTCAGAAATGAAAATTGAAAATATACAAAAATTGTAGATCTAAGTAAGTACCATCGCTTTGAGGAAAAAAAAATGATGTAAATCGTTGAATCCTGCGTTCACACGAGACAGCCCTCTTAAAAGCAGTCGTGCTACAAATGCAATAATCGCGGGGGAAAAACGTCTAACGACCGTCTTGGTCGCAAAACCACTTAATACCGAGCGTCGGATATATCTCGCACGATCCTGCTGGGAGGGTGCGTGCGCGGTCTAAACGGTGGAAAAGCAATTATGCTAAGGACACACGAATGCTCGATGGCGTGCGGGTAACGGGTCCGGTGTCCCCAGCGGAACACGTGTCGCGATAAAAACGGATTCGTGTTATTACTCGCGAGGTTGTTAGACGACCCTTAATTCGCAGTGGGCGTGGACAGACGGTCGCGTTCGAACTCGCGCACCTGCTGATTGTTCGCCAGGGGTTGCCGTTCCCGCGAATAAGTCCATCCCTCTTTAAGGAGGACGAGCTCCGCGTCTCGCGTTTCTTGTCGCACCGGTGCGTGCACCTGCCGCGCTCCGTGAAATTATCATAGAATTATTATTCAATTCCGAGGGTCACGGTGGTAATCTGATCACCGGTGGCGCGATGACAATGGCCTTCCCCGTCGCCGCGACACGAAAGGCTAGCCAACCAACAGGGGGACCGCGAAATCATTCGACGATTACGCGCTTTCCCTTTCGAAGGGGGTTTGCTTGCTCGTTGACGATGGGTGCACGCACAACTTCAACGATTTTGGAATAACACTCCTGAAAGTAGTCGAACTTGACATTTTTTTGGACGACTTGCGGAAGAGATTTTGAAATTGAAACGAAAGCTAGATATACGCATGACTGAGCCACCGTTATTCCAGTGAATGTTGAATAACTTTCACAAATGTTATCGGATTCGCTCCAAATTTTCTATATATATAATCTTGATACTTGTATCTAATAACAGTTGCAATATAATTTACATATCTCAAGTCTAACATAACAATTTAAGACAGCGTCTGGACATCCTCTAACCACTCACCCCCAATTTTCTCCCATTACTATTTACCACCTCCACCACCAATTTCACATCCCTTAAAAACCCATCTCTGCGTGCGAGTCTTCAGTTTGTATTCAACCAGTCTTCAGCTAGTCCTCATTTAAGGGGGCCGGCATGGTTTGAAAACCTTTTCAAACTACCGCTTCAATATTGCAATGAGCAGTTTAGAAGTGGTCAATTGTGTTTCCTAAAAGTCCAATCTACGTCTGTATAGAGCCGAAATTGCGAATTTCTACCTCATAGTGGAGTAATTTGTAATATTCGGCAGAAAATTCGAATTCTGAAGCAAGTATGACGTCACAAGATGGCTGCCGCTGAGAGATTCTCTTAATTTCGAGAGATTTAGTGTTCGTATCGAAAAAAGGCTCTATACAGACGTAGCAAAGACATGTACAAACACGGTGGTATGCATTTTTAATTGATTACTTACTTATATAAGACGTAAAATGTCTAGAAAAAAAGGCATAGCGTAACATAGCGTGACAGTCAAGGCCAAATGCCTGCCGGCCCCCTTAAGTCACATCTTTGTACAGTCGTTATAATTAAACTACGAGTTGTTGTTACTAACAAGTTGTCCAATATCTCTACTTCTCAAAACACCTCACCCTCAACAAGAACTACCTAGCACGGTTTTAATTAACCAAGCAGGAGTGATAGATATGAGAAAAGTCGACTTAACCTCTCTTTTCCATCTACGCACGTACATACAATTAGCATAGTCGGTCCGCGAAATCGAGCCGACTCGCCCGAAAAAACGGTGTGTCAATCGTTAAGTATACAGTCTAGAGATTTCTTCAGCGTCCGGTTCCGAAGGACCATAGTCCTTTGGCCGCGTCGCTGGAGGCAGGACTCCGTTCGAATGAAACCGTAGAGAAAGGAGCAATAAAAACGGGAAGGAACGACGTGAGGGTCAGAGGGGGCTCCGGAGGGGCACTCGCGTACCCCGTACACCTGGCGTTCTATGCCGATCGGCTATAGGTGTAATGACTGCATAAATTTCAGGTAATAAACGACGACGCGCCGATGCAATTTCCGGAAAAAAGTCCCCGGCTAATCGACGCCGCGCTGAGTGAGTTGTTACGCCGCGGTTTCCTACAATTTTCCGCAGCTCGGACGACGCTGATTTTTCACCGAGAGTCCAGGCTCGATTAGCCGACAATACGACGCCGGTCAGCGCTGATTGGACGAGCTGTTCTGCTCGCCGGGCCTCGACCGTGTAAACTTACGCTAATCGTGTAATTAGCGAGCGTAATAACTTTACGACGGCTTTTTTATCGCACTTGATTACCCGTGGGACGCGACGCGATGACATTCCTCGGCGACCTTCTTGCTCTTTAGGCGCGTCTCGATTTTTTCACGGATTTTAGTGTCCGGGGAAATCGGATTGGGTACCTCGAGTATCATGTACTTCAAATTATACGTTGTAACTCGTAGACGACGGGATCAAATTTTAAGCAGAAATGCGTTTAGGGGTCAAGTGAATTTTTCGTGAGGCAAACAATACGCCTGACTCGTGGACGATCTATTCTACTCGCACATAAAAATTCTAAATCGAGGAGAAACGTGTCTGACTCGTGGACGACCTTTTCTACTTGCTCACGCCATTTCGTAGTTGAGAAAAAACGTCTGGCTCGTGGACGATTTCTTCCACTGGGTCACAAAATTTGGTAATTGAGAATTTATTTGAAACAATACCTTTCGCAGTTTCTCTAATTTCTTGAAAAGTGTTTTGCAATTTAAACTTCTTTGCAACGGAATAAACTGTCACAGGACAACATTAATAATTTATAGACGGAGCTTCGATTTGTGATCATAAAATAGCGACAAAAGTGTTTCTAACAGAAGTTTTTGCACGCAAACACTTTGTAATATTATTGCTATGTAACGGGTGTAAAATTCAAAAAATTTCTATGCCTAAAATTTCGTTCCCTTAATTTCCGTAGTTGGTGAATCCAACGCTGGCTGAACCGAACATCTTAGACTCTGGTCGCTGGGTGACAGTGCAAATAAAGTTTAGCGAGGGCAATTAAGATTAAGAAATCCCAACATTCCTGTATCCGTTTGCCGATCGTCGGATCGTTGACATTCTCGGAACGGTTCCACGGGTGCAGGACTCGCAGCTATCGGAACAGTTCGAGCAGATACGTTGACTTGGGAACGGACGTATCATTAAGTGGCAAAAACCACGTGACGGTCTGTTAATGCGTGCGGAGTGTGGCTCTCCTCGCGCCTCTATTTTGCACCGGGTCTAATAAGACCAGGGTTTAGGGGTTCGTTTTGGCGGGCAACGTAAAATTACCGCTCGTCCGTGGACGCGGCTCGCTCTTCCGCGAGCAGCGCAGCTGGACGTCCGTATCTCACGTTTCAATATATCTCAATTATATCGTAAATAAAATATGACCGGCTAGTTGCGTGCGCCCGGTAAATTGGCAGCCGAGGTGTCCGTTAGCGAACCTGTTTCCCCAATGCTCCCCTCCCTCTCTCTCTCTCTCTCTCTCTTTCTCTCTATCTATCTCTATCTTCTTTTTGCTTTCCTTGGTCTCTCTTTCTCGCGCTCTCCTCTCCCCGCGGCAGCGCGCTAACTTTCTACTTCTTGCCCTTGAATCGATTTTTCCTGTACGCCAGAGTTCGACGACAATGACGAACACAATGTCGATCGGAGCTTGTGGGTAGACAGTGGATGTTCGCGCGAAATAAAAATTTTCTACAGGAACTACGACATACTGAAAGAAAAATTTATTCCACATATTAAAACAGAAAATAAATTTTTATTTCGCGCCAGTTTTCCAATCCACCGTCTTTTTATTTATTTTCTTTCTTCATTTGTCGAACAATGTTGCGCGCACAAAATTAATTTGAATTTCTTCGAGCAATATTCAAGGTCGAGGTTGTCACAGTGTCACGCATTCGGGCGTTTGGGACGAAATTTATAACTTCTAAACTAATCCATTTTCGACCAAAGATTAACTTCTGTTTGAAAACGTTTTTTTGTCAGTTTATCAGAAATGCGAGAAAAATCGTAATTATTTGAAGCATATGAATTTTGGAAAGAAAGAATTTTTATCTTTGTAATACGGTATCTAATCTAAAAAATTTATTTTCTTATTATTAAATATAATATATTTATATACTTCACTAAAAAATATATGCATTTAATTTAAATTTATTTTTGAAATTAATTTATAATGAAGGTTAAAAAATGTGCACGTATTTGAAATGTTTCTAAATATATTTTCTAAACCGATTATACATGTATTATATAACGGTGACAACAAATTGGGTCCCTTATTAGTATTTTACAACACCGCAACCTGTGATAAATTTTAGATTTCACTTTTTTTGTCCATTGACACTGTGGCTTGAATTTCTGTGTCAAGAAAATAGAATACAGGGTTAACGAGATTCATTCACAGCAATGAAACGTAAACGTCAGAGATAAGGGGAGTGGGGGATCTTATGGGGAGAGGGGGTCATGGCAGTTTCCCCGGGCAATCCGTTGTGTTAGCGGAATGGAAAGAAACGAAATTCTCGCGGAGATTTCCGGGGGCGCGAAGCCGAACAACTCCGCGCGGAAAGTTAAATTTTAAACGCGTTTAACGTCCGCCGACCCTCTCGGCCTCGCCCCGAACTGTCTTCCGGCGAGGATATAAAGCCTTGGCGACCGATCTGCCACCTCGGGGCTGTGTACGAGCATAACCCAGTTCCTCGAGGCCAGGCCGTCAAACTTTAATATCCGTCGGCTTTCCGTCTTGACGCAGCAGATTTTTCGGTGCGAAATCTCCTGGCGTCCCTGTTTCCAAAATTCGTTGCCCTAATAGCACGATCCTCTAGCATTGCTGAACACAACAGCTGGAACGACGAATCTTGCTGTGTCATCCTTATTGGAATATATTTTCCTCCACTGGACGCGAGTGTCAATGACAAATTGGTGCTTCACTGTGTCAGGCAAACAATAACAGGAATGCGACTATAAACATTTTTACATTTGAAACAGGTCACCCGAATAACTCGCTTGTTTTCGAAAATAGAAGAAAATGCATCGGACCAAACTTACTTTGCCTCATAATCTGATGTTACTAATTTTTTTAAAGATGGAGGCGTCAAGGAGATACGAAGGTCAACTGTGGTTTTCTAAACGGAACGGTATGGTTGTTTATTTACATTCTGATTGTGTGTTCCAAGTCGAATACAATAATCCATTATGAAGGTCATTCAAGGTCGCTCAAGGTCTCAAATCACTCTTCGTATACTTCGACCAGTTACATGTAACATGTTATTTACGTACTCGCTGCCACAGCATAAATGTTCAAAATGGCGACCTTGAACATGGATGAAACATAATGAATTGAACAAGGTCTAAACGACTCGAGTCAGTCTGAGGTGTTACTGTGATTAGTAGACTGCTGATGTTCCTGCAAAGATTGTCTTCGTCAATTACAGGACGCAGAAATCTGTATAAAAAATTCTATCTTTAATTTTAATAAATTGAGAATAACATATAGGCGTTCTTAAATCATCTCAATGTGTTTACTGTTTTCAATTACGTCCCGCCCATTCTTCTCACGACTGCATAAAATCCGCAGTTTAACGGTTAGTATTAATTTGATAATCGTAAGGCAGATTCGATGAATTTCGCGGAACGAGGAGCGAGCGCAGCTCGAAGAATTAGGGTTTGCTGGGGCCAAAGTGCTATATTAATAAATCCGTCCCCTCGCGGGACGAGGAAAACGTGTTAATGATAAACGTAAATAGATATACGGACTTGTTTAGCGGCGCGGCAGGCACTTCCACGGGCATAAATACGCGTTAGGGTATAAAAACGGTTTACGGCCGCGTATCTTCCGAAGGATCTCATATTTCCAGGGACGAACGGTGGTGTTCGTCTTGAGGGAGTGTTGTTCGGAGGCTGGGAACACCGAACTCTTGCCTTCATTTTGTCCTAAAGCGACAAGCTTTAATATCCTGGGCCCGGTCGTTCTACTCGTTCCTTTGCGCTTCTTCCACCCCTTCTCCCTTTCCCCCCTCTCACTCTCTTCATCACCCTCTATCTCTCTTTATCTCTCTCTCTCTCTCTCCCATGATGGTATCCTCTCTTTCTTCTGCGAAGCTCGTCCAACGTACTGCGAGGTGAAACTTTAATACAATTTCATTTGGCTCCTCGCTGACAAACTCTGCAACCCCCTCGGCTTCTTCCGAGCAACTTCCCTCTACCATTCTTCGACTCTCTCTCTTCTTCGTCTTGTCTCTTCTCTCTTCGCTGTGCCGGCCTTTCTCTCGCGCCGCTTCTTTACTGCCTCCCGAACGCGGACTATTTATAACCTTAACCCTCCGGGCGCCCACCTTACAGCTCACGGAAAATGGTTTGTTCTCGGCTGACGGGACACCAGCCACCAGAGGAATCTTGTTGCTCTCGGTGTTGGCAATTTTGCCGGCTGTCAATTTTCCAGTCTTCTCTTTTCTAGATCAACCCTTGAGGGGCCGCGTGTTTTGCGTGCTGGCTGCGAAGAAGTGATTTTTCGGATTCTTTTTCTTGGAGAGGTATTCTAGTGCCTTAGACCCAGTTCAATTTCCTAGTTCTCAGGTCCTTCCCCTAGCTCCTAGGCCCCTCCCCTAGTTTCTAGTTCCATTTTCTAGTCCCTAGGTCTCTCCCCAGGATATCTTCCCTAATTTCTGGATCCGTTCCATAGGTACCCAAGTCCCTTCCCTAGATCTTAGTTCCCTTTCCTAGTTTCTAGTTCCATTTTCTAGTCCCTAGGTCTCTCTCCAAGATATCTTCACCAATTTCTGGATCCGTTCCATAAATACCTAAGTTCCTTCCATAGAGTTTAGTTCCATTTCCTAGTTCCTAAGTCCATTCCCTAGTTCTTAGATCTCTTTTCTAGGGTCTAGTACATTTTTCCAATTTTCCCAAGTCCTCTCCCTGGTTTCTATTTCCCGTTCCCTAGATTCTGGTTTCATTTCCTAGTTTCTAGGTTCCTTACCTAGTTTCTAGTTCCTTTACCCCAGATTCTAGTTCCATTTCCTAGTCTCTATTCCCTAGGTCTCTCCCCAAGGTTCCTTTCCCAATTTCTGGATCCGTTCCATAAGTACCTAGGTCCCTTCCCTAGATCTTAGTTCCCTTTCCTAGTTCCTAGGTCCCTTCCCTAGTTTCTAGTTCCTTTTCTCTAGATTCTAGTTCCATTTCGCATTTTTCAATCCCCCTTCTCATTTCCCTTTCCAAATTCCTAGATACTTCCCTACTACTTAGTTCCTTTCCCCAAATGCTAGTTTTCTTTCCTAGTTCCTAGGTCCGTTCCCTAGTTCTTAGATCTCTTTTCTAGGGTCTAGTACAATTTTCCAGATCCCAAGTCCTCTCCCTAATTTCTATTTCCCGTTCCCTATATTCTGGTTTAATTTCCTAGTTCCTAGGTCCCTTACCTAGTTCCTTTTCCCTAGATTCTAGTTCCATTTCCTAGTTCCCAAGTTTCTAAGTCCCTAGTTCCTTCTCTAGATTCTAGTTCCATTTCCTAGTTCCCAAGTTTCTAAGTCCCTAGTTCCTTCCCTAAATTCTAGTTCCATTTCCTAGTGCCTAGGTCCCCTCCCTGGGTTCTAGGTCGAAGCCCTAGTTTTTAATTTTCTTTCTTAATTCCTAGGTTTGTTCCCTAGTTTCTAGGTACCTTTCTGACCTCCTAGTTCCCTTCTCTAGTTACCAGGTCCCTTTCTGATCTTCTAGTTCCCTTTTGGACCTTTATAGTTGACCATTGCTAACGATCACGTCTACTGTATACTTCATCTTACGAAAACATAGCTATAAATACTAACAATTAGTACTGTCAGATAATAAATAACCGATACACTCATCAGACCTCCATCCCTCCCTCATACTTGTTCTTTCGCACGCAAGCTGTTCCCAAAAACGAGCAACCTTGATTCAATCGTCCTGGCAATGCAGTTGTCGGTCAACACTAGCACA
>JAQQRP010000397.1:0-11679 GCA_028454245.1 Halictus quadricinctus
GTCAACAAAGTACAAATAAGGTAATAGGTACAGTGTACAGTGTTTACTCGATATCTGTCCAAGACACGGGTCTAGCCACGGACATATATCGGCCAGGAGATACTATTATTTTATTTCATGCATGAATCTGACTGAAAAATAAAATCTGAAACGCTCATTCGTTTCTCTTCCTGGCGAGAGGTTGCGAATTGACTGTTCGCTGAAGGAAATGATCGAATATTTTTGAGCGACAGCGCATGCGTAGTAGACGCTCGATACCACGTTTAGATCTCACCCGATTTCGTCACTACCGCGTTGCACCCAGCTATGCCTAAGCTTCGCAGCGTCGATGTGAAAGTATCGAACGCGAATAGTCGCCTGGATGAGACAAATTTATGAAACAACGGTATGCTCATTGTACACGGGGCCACCTTCCAATGAAATTCTCCCCGATTATGTAAGAATTTCCATGAACCCTCCGCGGAGGATCGGTGAAAGCAGAGACAACGACTGTTATGACCTTTTAGCGTTATGTTCCGGCATTTTTACAGTAATCACGCCGGCCGATACTGTACACGGGACATAGACATTGAATGAACGAAAGAGAGAAATGTGCGCTCGGTTATGCGCATGATACTCACTCGAGCACTCGCAAGTTGGGACACAAACTGGCTTGCTGCTTCCTACTGCCGTTTCAACGTTGTATCGTTCAGGTTAATATTTGCATTGTCGACTGTTGTTGAATTCCACACCCTGTTTTGAAAATTATTTTCAATCGTCTGGCTGGTTGGAATACGCGAAACGAAACGTGTTTTGAATTGACAATTACTTCGACTCAGTTCTAATTACTAATTCACAGGCATATTATATTTACTTTTTAATATCAAGCTAAAATTGATAGGAAATATTTTCATGGAATCTAGAAGGTACGTTTCTGCTATTTCAAAAAATAAAATCGAAAGAATAGAATATTAAAACGGAATAATAAATTCATTGGCATATTATCGTTGTCTCTGTTTTATTTTGGTACCACATTTATTTACGACTTTACATTTATTTAACCACAGTTATTTACGACTCCATCCAGACTACTTTTATAGTCGAAAGAATGGTTAAAGTGTAACTTAAGGCGTGTTGCCTCATACAGCGTGACCTGAATACAATATTATTAAAGCTATTCAACAGTAAATGGTAAATAGCAAACACGATATGTTTGCTCACTTTCACTCGTACAACACGCTTTCCCGTTTAATGAGTAAACTCGAGAACACTAGACGCAATAAATAAACAATCAAACGTTTTGAAACAGAATAACTTACATACATGCCTCTCAGGTTTCCTTATGTCTAATAAACAGTAGTGTTTACGAAAAAATGTATAAATACAACGACAAATTTCTTACTTTTTGAAAAAAGTACAAAATCATATTTCCAATATATATTTTCGTAATAACAAATAAAGTACTTTATATTTTTAGGAATAACGTGTAATATTGTCGGTATAATAAAGATAGAAAAATAACAAATAAACACAAAAGACAGTTTGTAATATATACTTTTTGAATGTAATGTATAACATGGGGGGGGGGGGGGTAATAGAGAAGGAAAAATAATAAATAAATTCGAAAGCAAAATGTATTTTCGGAAGTAATATTGGAGGAGAAATAACGATAGAAAAATAATAAATAAATGGAAAAGCTTTCTAAAAAAAAAAAATTGCAGTGGATTTTATTTTTATTCGCAGCACGGGACACGTAGTAGAGATTTCATGATTGCACAAGGATTAAAAGGATCAAGCTTGAACCGTAAGACCAGAAGAATGCGTGACAGTGACGAGAGGACAGGGAACAAACACGAGAAACCTAGTTGCAATAGATCCCAGGAGCATTCTAATGCTAGCGGTACAAAGCGCGCGCGCGTTAATTACGCTGATTGACTTAAACCTCGTCGCGGAGAA
Source organism: Halictus quadricinctus (assembly GCA_028454245.1). Lineage (NCBI taxonomy): Eukaryota > Metazoa > Arthropoda > Insecta > Hymenoptera > Halictidae > Halictus > Halictus quadricinctus. The sequence goes on from JAQQRP010000397.1 coordinate 1,936, forward strand.
TTTAAGAGCCTCGCCGCGGAAAGCTCATAAGACCTGTACCTTCGTGTCTCGCCGAGTGTATTTGCACGCGAGTGTGCAACGCGCATAATTGCACCTTCTGGAGGAACGCGTGCGTGCACGGCGTGCCTTTTGAATCATGTTCGGCTCGAGCGTGCAATTATTACATTGTAATGTATAAGAGTTCAGTGTAATAAATTCAAGTCGTTTGATTCGCGCGCGGTACTTTGGTTAAGTGTCGTTTAAGTTGCCGTGCGCAATGAAGCTAATAAAAGCGTTTTAGATACATTCGTACATTCGTTTAATTTACTGTTCTCTCACAATTTTCCAACTATTCGAATAGGAGAAAAGTTATGGCCGTCTCGAAAGTGTACTGAACAGTACGGGAATGTTCAAGAGTAGGCTTTTAATATTATTGGGCTAATTGTAATACATTGGAATCTTTGAGAAACTAATTTTACGGAGATAGAACTCTTATTATCATAGTTTGTTGACATCAGATCATTTAGAATTTCATTAAACTAACCGGAGAACATCAGTTTACAAAACTACTAGGGGGACCCATAAGTAATCAATTATTTTGAAATCGAAAACAAACTTTGTAGTAAATTCAGGTTTTTATTTCTTAATTGATTATATACTCTCCATCATTAGCAGCAAACCTTCTGAACCAACGTTGACACTTGTTGACCTTCAATACATCTCCATCAACATCGCAAATTTTCTCTGTTGTTACCGTTGCATTAAATCCCGCATGAAAATGAAAAAGTATGAAATGACGAATATGATGAAGGTACGGACGTCGCCATTTTATTACAGGGTTGTAAAAAACATACTTTTTAGAATATTTTGAACACAAGCTACTTTACCGAAAACTGTAAAAGAATACGTGTTTTCTGTTCAGCGATCAGTACAGAACTAAAGGCAAAACAAATTCTTTGCAAATAATTGATTACTTATGGGTACCCCTGATAGGATTCTTATTATATTCACAATCACAGTGATTCCTCTGTATATGTCGCCAAGACCAGGATGATAAATGTCACGGAATTGTTCCCACTGTCGCAGCTGGAGGCCTCTCGAGTTTCCTGACCCGTCACGGGCTATATCCCGCGGTAGTGGGGATAATTCCGCGACGTTCATCATCCAAGCCTTGTCGACATATATGGAGAAATCAGTGTATCGCAAGAAGATATTAATTGAAGTTGTAGTGAACGGCACGAACTTACGGGACGACCTAGTAACTACGCCAGCTCGAGCGGATTTTCCCATTGAGCGTCAAGTTTCAGCCTGGGCTCCCACCAGGGGAAGACAATCGTCTACCGGAGCGGCGACGGCACCTGATCGATGACATCAAAGAGAACCGCGAGCGTCGAACCCGTTGAATGGGTCCAATCACAACTCGATCAATTTGCATTGGCGCATCTCGTCCAGGCTGTTATCCCCCAGGCTGTTTCGTTCGAGCGTAGGGTCCGGCCGGTGTCCCGAGGCGATCCTTGGGATGACGCTGTTCGACCGGCATGCAGGGAGAGATCGACGACGTCTCTGTTCAGATATCGGTTCCGATAGGCAGCTCCGCCCAGCGAGAGATCCAGTTCGGATGGGATGTCCTGCTAAGTTCGAAAAGGCGGGATGGGACGAGGATGAGGATGAGGATGAGGATGAGGATCTCTTTTTGCTGGCGTCGCCGGAGGTTGCCGGGGCTGTTCCTTTAGGCGGGCGGGTGGGTTTCTTTCTCGGATCGCGTCGCGTTAATAGTAATTGAAACGTACGCGTCCTTGGGACGTTCGGACGTGACGTCGCTGTGGGCATTATTCTCCCCCGTGGCCGAACGAGAACACGCGGCCTTCTTAATTAAGACTTAATGGAAGCTTCGACTGCTGTTATCTCGAGCCCCTGATCTCCGGAATTGATTTCCCTGTACCGCGGGAGCCACTCGCGGATCCCTGCTATTTTTTAGGCCACGGAACACTTGCCACCTGAAATTGGTCTCGCTGGCTCTTTCTTCTATCGGCCAGCAGCTGTCGTCAACGTGAAATTCGTCATGCTAGTTTTCACCTTTGCGTTGCTCTCGTCCATCTATCAGTTCCTTTGTCCGACCGCGCGCGACAGCCAGATCACTCGTACAATCATAGCAAATCAAGGCTGAACTTTACAATTGCCCCCACCCTGCAAACTTTTGGAACCAATGTCATTATACTCGAAGGAGCTTAAAAATTGTAACAAGACAAAAAATTACAAGCGCAGAGTTAATTGCAGTAGTTTTTCTAAAAAGATATTAATAATCTAAATACTGGAAAATAAGAATAATGTTAAACGAACGAACAATTAAGACATCGAGTGTAGCATGCCGAGGAACAGTAAGCTTGCAAAATGTAACGGACAAAACGGCACAATTAGGAACGACTGAAAGCCCTTCTTAATGGAGATGTTAAGATCCATTACAGTTATAATTATTCTCGCCGGTGTATCAATCATAATGACGAGGTAAATTGTTACTTCAAAATGTAACCCGTATAAACATAGGAAAATAAACAGTTCCTGCGGAAATTGTTGCTCCTCGCGCACAGTTGATTACATATATTGCTCTTATAATTATAAGGTTGCCACGCTGCCGTTCAATTAGTACGTACTGTACACCTGTGCCACGGGTACGATTTTTGCCGCGCGCACATCTGGCCTGGTAAAAATCGTTTAAACCGTCTGTAACCTGTTCCGTTCGCGATGAGATTTTCAGAACAACCGGTGAGGAACGATCCCGGCCTTATCTCCCGTTACGTACAATTTATTTGCGATCGGTGTTAGCCTCTTGCAAAATGGCGTTCGTCGACTTTCACCCTAGGGAGCACTCGACGTACCCGGAAACGACGCACCGCTGAAAATCTTTTATGACATCGTCGCTTATTCCCTGCTCGTATTTCACGAAACGGCCCGCAATGACAATAAGGCTTTCCCCGGGTTCCGCGCGCGCGCGAATATTTTTCATTGCCGGTAATAGAGACATTTGAGCAGTCGAAAGGCAGAAGTGTCCCATAAACGTAAATTCCGGTCTACGGTCGCGTTATGGATATAAAATCGAAATGGAACCTTGCGTATATTCCGTTTATCCTTTGACAGATACGCTGCAAACTTTTCAAACGTGCGTCAGAAACTTTTTTATATTCCACGCCAGTAAATCGCACTCTACCGGGCCGTGACGCAATCTGTGCATTTAATTTTTGTTTATAGCGTTGCGTGATTTGCTCTTCCGAATTTGTCGCTTCGCAAATTTCTTTCGTATTTTACAAGCGATCAGCAGCAGCGAGATATTCGTACATCTAGCCAATTTACGCAACTATACATATTTCGTGATGTTGCACCATTCTGACGCCATGACGGGCTAAATTCGAGAACAATAGAGAATGATACGTACAAATTTCATTAGAAAGTCAACGTGTCGAAATTCGACCGAAATTTTCGTCTCGCAGATTCTTTATTATAATTTATACGGTGCAGATTTATATATGTAAATTAATAGGGTACAGGCCGGATTAGGGGATCAAACGTACCGCCAAATTGATCTTTCTTTTTTTTTTGTTTAGAGCGATAGGAACTCCAAAGAAAACCATCTGTGAAAACGGTTTAATGAATTATTATCTCTTTTGTCCCGTTTAACAGAAAATTACGAAAAAATTCATAAACATTCTACCTGATAGTGCACACTACTGTGAATTTTTTCCGAATTTTTGACTGCAACATCGATTTTTTAAAAGTTCCAGAACCGATGTCTTATCAACGTGTATTTAATGTTTAAAATAATTGAAAATCTAGAAAAATCCGAAAAAAGTGCATAATGCACGGCGAAAGATTGCAGTTTTTCCTGACCGACGCACACGGGCGACTGTGTGTGCCGCTGGTTATTTACGGCCGAGCGGTTTATTGAAAGTGAGAACACGATTGTTCACGTGAAAACATTTCAGTCGCGCGCGCGAATCGACCGGACGTCCGTGTGTGTAAAGACGCATTATTGCTTTATGGCCGGCTGGATTTCTTAACGAGGGACAATAGAACAGCCGGCCGCGACAGATCTACGAGCCTGCCGGTGTCGTTTCGGTCTTTTCGATGAGCTTTTGTCCTTCCAGGGAAAAGCTGATTATGCGAGCGCCGCACCGTTTCGACAACGACGCAACGCAACTATTTCTATTTACACCGTGCTCGATCGTGAATTCTGCATTTTTCTTCTCCGCCGGAGAATTGTTTGTTGAACGCACCTTAGAAATTGAATTCAACCACTTGCAGTTGTGGTATAGTGAAACGGTGGTAGTAGGAACAATTTATGCCAGGCTTGGGCAAATGATTGCTCCAACCGCGACCCCCACTACCCCGTAATTTTTAAAATAAACTGAAAAAAAGCTGTGAAGATATTGATGCGTTAAAAGTCTCCCTATAAACATTATTTACCTAAACCATTAAAATCACTGGGCGTCCCTAAATCCACTAAATTTAAAAAGGATATACCCAGACGTGAAGATCAAAAACCAAATTGATCTTTTTTCATACCATTCGACATGGCTTTCAAAGAGAACCCTGGCAAGTTTCAAAACGCTTCCCCTACCACAAGGGTAGTTATAGTGTGAACATGGTTTAATGAATTATGCCCTATTTCTTTTATCCCGCTTAACAAATAATTACGAAAAAATTCATAAACATTCTATCTGATAGCACACACGACTGTGAATTTTTTCCGAATTTTTTATTGCGAGATCGATTTTTAAAAAATTCCAGAAACTTATCAGATGATCACGTGTACAAGGTCGAGCGAGCGCGAGAGGGTGGTGGGGGTAGTAGGTTTTATGTTAACGAGACACAATATCATTGCGTTTCTATATTTTTAAATTGCAGAGGATCATCGAATTATTGGAGTCACCTGTCTAAACAGACAATGTGACACGTTAACTGCCACGCCAGTCACATATGACTGACAGTGATTTTTGACTGGGTTTAGATAGATATCCAGATAAACCGAATTTTATCGGAGTCTTTCGAATTCAAAAGGATTAAAACACCATCCCCTATAATCATTAATTAAATTACACTGATTTTGTAAGAATCGCTGTGGTCGATATTTGGCACTTAAACAACCCCTCCATTGAAGTTGAAGAGCTCACCATCTTTTCAAGACGCATTGACGTTTACAAAGAGTAATACATTTTTAACGTGGTCGAACAGTACGTTTTTCGTGCCGCGGATCTAATAAATTGGACCGCTAGCTGTACTTTTAATCGCATGGTGATTTCTCAAACAGGGAAAGTTAAGTCCCGACATAATCTCGATATTACAAGCCGAAAGTGAAGCCGATCGTAGCGGTTTCTAGATCGAAACATCGTTGGCCAACATCCAGTAGTCGTTACAGTCTTAACGATCTTCATAGTTATTCATCTAATACCGGCTCCTAAGTGTAACACACACTCCGGACCTGGTTGGCTGATTGTCAGACGCAATTGTTCGAATCGTTAGCTCCATAAAGGCACGCGATAATGGGTACACTGAACTTTCCAACATTCGTTAAAAGGCTTTCCTATCTTGCCGCTGTGGAACACGTACACGGGGACAGGGAGCCTGTGTGTGGGTGTGCCGTAGCGCACCGTGATCACGGCAAACGTGTGCGTGGCGGCGGCCAGCTTTTTGCGGTCGTATCAGTAATAGTAATCAGGATTTACTATCGTGTGCCCCGTTATTGCACCACGGGCTCGAATAACTGCGACAAATGCTCTCGCCCGGCGATCGGACGGGCTAGCCCCAAACGCTAATAGACCTTCGAGGTTAGATCCTTAATGGCGAGTGTTAACCGTGTACCAAATTGTGCAGATAACGCGATCTTTTTAATGATACGAGAATTATTGCTAATTAAGAATCGAACGACCCGCGGGCGAATCCCCGTTGTTCAACTGGTGACCTTATACCTCACGGAAATTTCAGTACCATAGCTAACCAATAATAACACTTTTTAATATTTCCAACGGTGCAGGACAATTAAATCCTTCCCTAACCCTAGATTTACGGGACCCGTCAAAATAACGGTCTCTGCATTCTTTAATTTACAATTACAGTGAATTCGCGATATTTGTCAACACCACGGGTCTTGCCAGGGTCATGTATCGTCCAGGAGACATACCCGAGCTGTGTTATGTTTACACTACGTGGCCCTTCACCGAGTATACCCCGCAGAAGTGGGGATAATTCCGCGACGTTTATCATCAAGGCCTTGGCGACATATATAGAGAAATTCACTGTATTGTGACTGTAAAAATGCATTTATAGGAAATTTATTTAACACATTTATTCCTTGGAGCATACGTTATGGTAAAAGCTGCTAAAAAACTGGCTGAATATATCACATTTTTATAAAATAATCCAAACTGGCCACTTTTAGTGCTCCGTACACCTAGTGTTAATTCTCGCATTCTGTACATCCTGAAAAATATATATTCACTTTTATATTAATATTTGCTTCACGTATGACTAATTACGAATAATTGCAATAACAGACACTCGACTTCGAATATTTTTTGTCAGCGGTTTTATCAAGTATCAGCAAACGAGAAGGCCTAATTTCACCGTATTTCACGACATGAAAATTTTTTAAGAAATTCCGTCTATTTTATAGAAATGGCCTACTCGTCTCGACGATCCCGCAGAAGTAATGGACCTGCGAAACGGACAAAAGCGTCACGAACGGCTAACAGTAAAAGCAAAACCTTCTTCCCGGCGCGGCGCGGCGTCGTAAAAAGCAATCGATTACGTGATTCGGCCATTCACGATGGGAACAATTAGGAATCCTGGCGTCTCGGGCCGATCCGGGGGCAGAGATTTGCAATTCACGAGGTATCGATAAAGATTCAATTCCCCCGGATCGGTTTCGGAACACCGGTGATTCCCGTTCGCGCAGACGCACGTTGTGTATTACTGGCCGAGAGCTGTGTGTGCAAGGGGATACCTTCTCCTCCGGGAGGCCGTAATTGCCGGGGCCGATGGTTCCCCAGCGTTTATTACGCTGCCTGCTAACAGAATAAAGAGGCTTCATTACAACTATTACGTAAGGCTATCTATCATAAGCGTTCAGGATACGGCCGATAAGAGGTGCTAACGCCTGGCTGAAAGTCCGCCTCGCGAGTCCGAAGCGTATCAAGCCAGAAACGACCTCTACCCGGATGCCGGCATTACCGGCCCCTGCTGTCATTTGCATAATTCGTTTCTCTGTGAAAGTTATCATTACCCGGGGCCCGCGGAGTTGGTGGGTGTTTTCAGGATTTCAGCTTCGAACGCGGTGGAACTCGGGCCCGGGCACTGCATGGCAACCCGTGTGTATCGACGACCGCGGAAGGAAGATGAATGGTTTCTCACGGGATCGTTGCGTGATTGGTCCGAGGGATTGCGTGTCTTAGGGGGGCCGGGGCTCCTCACCCCCACGAATTATCAGCGAACGCGGATGTTCTAATAAAAATGAATACTTTCCTCCGGTATCTATTCATACATACCCGACTGGAAATAATAGATGAAGGGGAACACCGACCATTATCTGCAACGCGATTAGATACTGTATGATTAATCGCGGGGGGCTTATTAGATGAAGCTGTTGCGCCACGGGGAGATGCTGATTTAACTCTGACCAGTCGATCATTTTTCCGACTTGACTTTATGCACGTCTCAGTATTTATCTCTTCGTTATATTGATTATCGAAACAATCCAATTGTCGGGAGGCACAATGGAACTCTATTTTTATGTTTATCGCGTATCTTTATAGTATTATGTGCACAAATTAATTCTCATACAACGCTACGTTCACTATTAATAACACATTTTTTTTAACAAAAATACATATATTAATATTGATTGAAAAATGCTGAAATAAATTAAAATTAAATTAGATTAAAAATGTGGCATTTTTGCTTTGACAAAAATTAATATGTCCGGCCAACCCTTTTCCCAAAGATGGCTGAAATATGTCATCTTTCAGAATATGTGCAATTTGTTTTCAATCATTCTAATATATTCGAACACGTCCTAATACCGTCTACCGAAAATCGCGGACAACCCAATATGTCATACCCATCGAAGGTCACCAATGAAAATTCGGACATCTCACGTGCCCGAGCCTCATAGATCTTCCATCGTATTCTCTTCCTGGACAAATAAACGACGCTCCAGCCGCATCGGTCCTAACGGATGAGAAGGTCTTACTCCCGGTCGGACGTGTACGAATAGCCGCAATTATGTCTTTGTCTGGACAACGGATGAACTTTGACATCGATCGGATCAACTCGTCGATCCGCTGGTTGATGGATATCTGCAACGGGGCCGGCGATAAAGCTGGCGAGAGAGCGGTGGACGCCTGCATTTGTCACAGCAACGATCGGCGATCGGCGATCGGCGATCGGTTCGCCATCGACACCTCCGCGATGCGTTCCGTGTGCCCGGCGTATCCTGTGGCCGGAACACCGCGGTGCACCGTGCAATCGGCGTTGATCGACGAACTATACACTCCCGCGCAAAAATGATAACGTGGTACAGTGTTCTCTCTATATATGTCGCCAAGGTCTGGATGATAAACGACGCGGAATTATCCCCACTACCGCGAGGTATACGAAGTTCGAGAGACCTCGGACTCCGAGCAGTATAAACATAACACGGCTCGGCTATGTCTCCTGGACGATACTTGACGCTGGCAGGACCTGTTTTCTTGACATATATCGAGAATTCACTGTACTGTTAATTTCTCGAAGGCTACGTGGAATTTCAGAATGAAACCCGCACTATCGTTACGATGCAGAGAGAAGGAAACGTCAAATTGACACGATGGACGGATAAGGATTAAAGATAGCACGCATGTGCTATCAATTTTGTCCACGAGTGTACCTACCGAGCCCATTGCACGAGATATCCTGGTCTAGCCGCGAGTAAGATCGCAAGCGGAGCCGCGCGCAGCGAGTATTAAATCACGCGTATCCGTGTCAAATGCGTCATTAAAGATTATAATCCCAGCCGCGTTACCGTAAAACACGGAAAAGTGGACACGCCGTAACAGAAGACGACCGTACAGTTTCCGAACAGCGTTCCCCCGCCCGTAAAAATCGACACCCATTAGCGTCCATTGCGGACCTATACTCGGCTACATGCCTTCAGAGACGATTTTCATGGATCAATTTCCGTTTCGTATTCGTTCCTTTTTGCGCGTACACGTTTGAGCCGGTTACCGGGACGCCTGATTTTATCTTGGGGTACTATACTATGTCTCACTTGCCGCGGTAAGTATCGAACGTAAGCTTCTTTGCATGAAAATTAATTGCAATAGAAACATGCAAGCTCTGCCATCTCTGCAACTTCCGCAAGTTTTGCAAGCTCCGCAAAACCTTGCAAGCGTTACAAACTCTGCAAGCTCTGGAAGCTTTGCAAACTCTGGAAGCTCTGGAAACTTTGCAAACTCTGGAAGCTTTGCAAGCTCTGAAAGCTCTTCAACTCTGGAAGCTCTGAAAGCTCGTCAACTCTAGAAGCTCTGGAAGCTCTGCAAATTTTGCAAACTCTGGAAGCTCTGGAAGCTTTTCAACTCTGGATGCTCTTCAACTCTGGAAGCTCTGGAAGCTCTGAAAGCTTTGCAAGCTCTGCAAACGGACTGCAATTCATTTTACAGATAATTATTTCGACGTAGGTACTGTGTACCACGATTTCATCGAAGAATTTGATATTTTTCTAATGAAATTGATAAAGAT
>JAQQRP010000040.1:0-22864 GCA_028454245.1 Halictus quadricinctus
TGTCCAAACACAAAACAGGCAATACATTTTTTGCGTTATGTGCAGCTACCCTTGTACTTGGTAAAAGTAATAATTTTTTTTGTTCATTGCAGTACCCGCATCATCCAAAAATATTTTGCGTACTGCAGGTACTGTTTTTATTGCTTCTTCTGGCGATATATTTTCTGCCGTTTTCGGGCATTTTATTTCGACGATACCGTCGTCATCATCGATCACACCGTCCGGAGAAGCTCCCAAAAATGGGATTGAGGCATCGATGAAGAGGCCACATTTTGTTATTGTGATGCCTTCTTTCCGCGAGAGTTCTTCTCGGGCAATATCTTCGCACTGCCGCCCATGCTCAATGGAAGGCAGGTCCAAAACTTTTGGATATAACAGAGATCTTACCAAATTACCACACAGCCTTTTTTTCAAACGTCGGCACACTTTCCCGAAGTTCGATGCCGTGAGTAACTTGGATCTATACATTTGCCACTTTTGGCTCTTGGCTTGCTCTCTAGTTTCCTTTTCAATGTTTTTTCTATTATTCTGCCAATCCTGCAGAATCACCATGTGTCTTTCCTTTTCTAGGTTGAACACATGTTCCTCCATGTCCCGTTTTTCTGCGCTGGGTCCGTATTCTTTATCTTTCGTCTTCTGTGAAAACAGCTTTCGCGCCTTCTTCGACGAGCACTTTCGCTTTTTGTTTTTTTTCATTTTCCTCTTTTCTTTGTTTTTCCATGTCTTCCAAACATTGCGGCGGCTCTTTTCGCTAGGCTCGCATTATGCGGAACAATTCTTCTTTTGTGTTATACAGTATAACAGCAGCGTCACACCACGCGGTATACGGTCCCCTCTGACTCCAATTTATCCTTTTGTCGCCAGTATATTTCGCAATAATGGAATTGAAGAACAAGATGTGCGTCATTTGTCGTGACGCTGCCAGAAAAAACGAAAAGCCGAAAAAACATTCGTGCTTCAAAAACTGTGGACGACACCAAACGTGCCAATTATAGTTACACGTTGTGACGTTACGTCACGTTCGAATGCCCTCTCATGGATGCTCGAGCATGCCAGGGTCTGTTGAGAGGGTAGGAGGGTTGAAATAATCGGAGAAGGGTGTGGGCTCGGGGGCGTCCCCTGCGCCCGCGTGTGCCGGCCACGAGATAGTGGGCGATGCGCGGGAGGCCGCGGGGTACACCCTCGCGCCAATTGGTACCCTCGGTGAGGGGGCAGGAAAGGGGTTGGCGCTGGGGGACTCCCCGCGTCGCGCTGTGCTCCCACCAGGGGTGGCAGCGGATTCGGGGCCTTGCTGTGTGAGCTGACCCCGGCCCACGGTGGGGGGGGGGGGGGGCGTAGCTCCCCAGTGTTGGCACTACACTCCTCGAGATAAATCTCGGTGTGTGTGGGGTTGTCGGTCCGCCCCTCCCCTACAGGGGCGTGTCGGGGCGCGCGGGATTGTGCCTACGACGGCCCTTGCGGTGGCGGCGTCTCCTGCCTCGGCCGGGGTTGTTAACTTCGGGACACCGGGAGCTGTGGGTGAACCGAGCTGAGGCTAGGGAAGCCCAATCCGATGGCTCCAGGGATGGGGACACCGAGCGGGTCCCTCCTGAACGGTACGGACGCGGGGCGCGAGGCGCTACGGAAACGATCGCGGAACGGTACGGACTGCAGGTGTAGGCAGGGAGCGCCGAGGCCCAGTGTGGGGTACTAGTGGATTGGGGTTCCCTACGTATGAGCTCGCTAGCCGTCTCGGGACTGACTGGCGGTACTGGTTACGCACGCACACGGGAGAGCTCGAGAATGCCTGCTTGGCCAACACCAACGTGTTCACGCACACGCACGGAAGAGTCCTATAGTGCGCGCTTACCACGCGGCTGCGAGTAGTCCGGAGCCCAGAGAAAAGCCTCTGAGAGCAGCTTCAGACAAACGCTGCTATTTGCTTTTTTCAAGGAGTGTCGGGGGGGGGTTCTCGTAGCTGAGGAGCCAAGGGCTCGCCAGCGGAGATCCCCACCCTGTGTGAGCTGCGCCTGAGAGCCTTGGCTCTCTTATCAGCTGATTGAGTGGTAATGGTATTACCTATGGAGGTAAACGGAATAGAATTGCAATTGATTGTTGTCGCGGCAAATTTGCAAAAACCCGTGAAATGGTAAAGCGAATTAAGTAGAGGTGGAAAGTGTAAATGAAAAGAAAAATACCTGAGAAGTTCAAGCAGGAAATAGAGATGCTCAGTTCTCCCTAGGACTTGGTGAGGTTATCAGAAAATCCAGGGAGAAGGGGAGAGAATATGTAAAGGCGAGAAGCTTGAATTTATGGATGCGGGTTCCGCGAGAAGCGGAGACATGCATAAAGAGTACGAGTTAGAATGTAAGTGGAATGGGATTCTGGCTCGATAAGGGAGTTTCTCTGGGGTGTAGTCCCCGGTCATGCGAATTAAAGGATTGTCATGCCCACTGACAGAAAAATTGGATATCGTGTTTTCAATGTATTTACCCAGTATAGGTACGTTTGCGAGAGTATGGAGTTCCCTGGTGGGAAACCTACGGTCCTTGTTGAGTATCAACTTTAGGATTTTGGATTGGACAGCTTGAGCTTTCCGTCTGGAAATTTTGGGTAGGATTTTCCACCAGATGATCGATCCGTATGTGAGGACAGGCCTGAGACACATTAAGTAGGTTAAAATGCAAAGTTTAAGTGGTAAGTGAGAGGTGGGTGCGATAAACGCTGTAAGTGCTTGAAAGGCTCGAAGAGTCTTTGTGGAGCGATCGGTACGAGCCGGTGTCCAGTTTAGTCAATGATGTAGGATGATTCCAAGGTATTTGACCTCCTTCGACCAGGCCACGGATTCTCCGTCGATCAGGAACTGATTGTTATTCTAGAAATTGCTTATACTAACGTTTGGAGATTTAGAAAAGAGGATAGCCTCGGTTTTGGATGGGTTAGGGAGCAGTTTCCAGCTTTTAAAATAGTCTATGATAATGTCTAGGTAATTTTGAACTCTACGGAAGAGGTCCGTACGCTGTGGCCTGGTAGAGGTGGAATAGATAGCAGTATCATCGGCGTAAAGAGCTACTTCACAGCATCGCATGGAAGGTATGTCGTTGATGTAAAGAATGAATAATAGCGGTCCGAGGACGGATCCCTGAGGTACACCAGTTTGGTAGTTGTACACGATGGACTTGTGAGAATTGAACCAGTCATAACATATACGTTCTAGTAGATATGAGTTTAATAGTCTTAAGATCGAATGGGGTAGGCCCATTCTGTATAGTTTATACAGAATGGCCCTATGCCAGACGGTGTCGAAAGCCTTAGATAAATCTAGAAGTACCATGATGGTGTCACGTCGGACATTAAACCCATGGGCAATATGTTGTGAGATTCTGCCAACCTGGCGTATGGTGGAATGTCCCTGACGAAAACCAAATTGTTGATTTATAAGTAGATTATTGGTTTTGGCAAATTCATCGATATTATGATATATGACTCGCTCAAGTAGTTTGCTTGGAATAGGCAAAAGACTTATCGGTCGATAGCTGGCTGGATCGACAGGAGGTTTTCTTGGTTTGTGAATAGGAACGACTTTAGCAACCTTCCATGCAGTAGGGAAGTAGCAGAGTAAAAAGGAGAATTTGAATAGGTAGTATAGTTGACAGAAGATTTTGTGGGATGCGTTGGCCAGCATTGGTACGGTTATTTTGTCGGGTCCAGGAGCTTTGCTGGACTTCATCTTACGGACAAGATCGAAAATTTCCCTGGGGGAGTGTAACTTGGCTGGAGCACGGTCGTCTCGAGTGGACCATTCAAAGTTATCGTAGAAGGCATTGACGTTCGGTTCATGCTCGGATACGATTCGTGACGCTTCGTGATAGACTTTTGCGAAAGAATTAGCTAAGGCATCAGATTTCTCATGAGAATTTTGGATTTTATTTCCATTGACTTCTAAGATTGGAGTAAAGGAGGAGCGACTTTTAGCTACAGTATGATAAGTTGACCAAAATGTAGGATCTGGCTTTATAAAGCTCTGGAGCATTTTAGCCCAGGCTAGCTGTGTAATTGCAGATATTCGATGTCGAATCTGCTTAGAGTATTCTTTAACTTGATAATTAAAGAATGGGTCATTAGAGATTTGAAATAGCCTACGCATCCTTCTCCTAGTCTTTGTGAGAGAGGTCAAGTAATCATCATTTGCCACTGCTTTTTTCCGAGTGGCACTCGGGGAGTTAGCAAGAGTTGGATCTCTCACCGTAGCGTCCCGAAGGGATCCAAGCAGAAATTCATTTAGTGTTTCAATGCACTGGTCAATGTCAGATGTTGTGTTGAATCTTGAGACAGTGTTCCAGGCAAGGGTACACTCCCTGTACTTGTCCCAGTCGGTGGACATATAAAATAGAGATCCAGAAGAGGGATCGGTAGAGGCGGTTGTTGTAAGAGAAACTGGCCTATGTAGCGTACCAAAGTGGTCCAAGGCAGCACACTTGAAGGAATGTGGCGAATCTGTGATAAAGAAGTCAATTATTGACGGGACACACCGTGGCCTGGTAAAGGTAGGCGAGTCAGGAGCAATTATTGTGAAGTTTGACTCATTTGTAAAGGTTGATACCGGCCTTGTTAGCTCGAACGTTGTTTCAAAATCGGTGCTTCGCGTTCCAGTCTCCGCCAATTATATAGGGAGAGACGAAGTGTGTAATTAGTCTCAGGTCAGCCTCAGTGGGGGGACGTTGAGGTTTGAAGTAGACAACTCCGACCAGAATGGAGGGATGGTCAAGTCGGATGGCCAGGAATTCCAGATCGGTATGGTCTCGCACAACTGTAAATTTAATATTGTTATTGATGATGATAGCAACGCCTCCCCTCCTGGTGGGCCGTTCCTTTCGGATCACCGAGTAACCAGGGATGGAGAAGTTTAGTTGTAGGGTGAGCCAGGTTTCTGTGACAAGGAAGATGTCACATTCAAGGTTATCAAGGTATGCAATAATTTCGTTACGCTTCGGAAGAACAGATTGAGCGTTCCAGGTGATAATATGCGGTAGTGAAGCCTTTGCAATGTGATAAGGATGGAGAGAAATGAATTAGTCCAGATTCGAAATGACCTGGAGAAAGACTTGAAATTTTTGAGAATTCCTTGAGCACTGCTTGAGTTTTTTGGCCAGGATTTCAGCGGTATTTAGCATGAGGTTGAGGTCACAGAACTGTTTAACTTCTTGGATGGCATCGGTTAATTTGATGAATTGATTAAAGTCTTGGTTAGAGTTATTATTTAAGTTTAAGATTGGATTATGGGTTCCCGCAGGAATGTGGGAGTCCGACTAGTTTGTGGCTTTAAGAGCATGAGCATATGAGAGATGAGTGGATAGAGGGGGTGGACGTGAGGACGGGGTCTGAGTGTTGGCGTTGTTGTTGTCGATTGGCATATTTATTCTGGCATGAAATGCCGGTTTGGGAGGTTTGGGGGCTCGTTTGGCCAGATAGTCGGCTAGAGCGGGACACTTAGAGAAATGTGCAGTATGGTCGCCCTTGTAATTAGCGCAACAGGGAGCAACTTCGTATGGTTTGTTGCAGTCGGATTATAGGTGATTGGCTGAACATTTAACATATCGTGCAGGTAGATTGCAGTTGTTGGCAGAGTGACCGTAGGCCTGGCAGCGAAAGCACTGTGTTTATGCACGCTTGGATAGGAATTTTTCCCAGTATACACGGGTATTGAATATGTAGCCAACTTTGTTGATTACAGCGGTGGTAGTGGAAGGCAAAAAGATCACCTTATATATTGCGTAGTGTGAAGATGAGTTCTTGGGGCAAATATCCGAGAGAGAGGAAATTTCGAGGCCGTGAGATTTTATCTCTGTGACTAAGTCAGTGGTGGGGATCGATGGTAAGCCCTTCAGCACCATGAATTTTTCGGAGTCAAATAACTGTATCCGGATTCGGCGGCCGAGGAATTTTGCAGAGTATGTATCTTTGCCAACGTCGGCATTCATACGCCGATGGAAGGCAGGAATATTAAGATCAAAGTTGGAGAGATAGATGGGGGGGGGTAGGTTTCCTGTTTGAGAGGGCATCAGCTTGCTGAGTATGATTGCTCTGTTTGTTAGGAGTGGTCGGTCTAGAGGTTCTAGTAACTTCCGGGATGTTTATGAGATTCGCATCGTCCATGAAGGACGAGAGAACGACTGCTTGTAATCGTGAGCGTTTTAGCTGACGGTGACAGGTTCGTTAGCTCAGTTATGATGGGAGATTTTTGTTTGTTTAGTTTTTTGTTTTTAGGCGAAGTTACAACCTGGAACTCGTTATCGGAAGGAGGAGTATTTACCTCTTGGGACGTAGAATCCTGGGAGGAGGATGGAATGATTTGTGGGTGCTTGGACATGTCCAAAACTGAGGTTACAGGGTTGTTAAGTCTAATATTGCCAGAAGTTAATTGTTGGAAAGAGAACGGAATGTCAGTAGTTGTAGTCTGTGAGGTTGTGTGTAGGTTAGCAAGACTGGCAGGTGGAGGAGGAGGGGGTAGGGATAAGGATATTTCAGAAGTTACATCCTCAATGTTCTTTGTTTTTTGGTAGTGTTTTTTTGTAGATGATTTGTGGCTTCCTTTTGCCTTCGGTAAGAGATAATCGGTTCGCGGGGGGAGCCAGGGTGGAGTTTGGGGAGCAGAGTCCCCAGTCATACTAGGCAGAGTAATTGGAAAAATTGAACTCAAGATCAGAATCACAGTCAAACCAGGTCCAGTAAGGGAGCATGGATGTGTTTAGTGAATTTATGTAGAGTATGAGAAATGTATATGTGTGATATGATATTGTCTGGTATTAAATTATTATAATGCTTTGTAATTTTTAATTTTTAAAGGTTTTTTAAAGGCCAAACCGAAGGTTCGGATTGTCGAGAAGTGAGTAAATAAGACACAGAGGTTGTTAGAGAGTTAGTGGCGGTTAGAGAGAGAGTAGGACAGTAAACAAGAGGACAAGTGTTTGGAACACTGTCCTATCCTTGGATCGAGGTGACTTGCCTCGTGTTGCTCGTGCGAATTCTCGAAATTTCGAACGAGGATAACTGAGCGTGATCCACGGTTATAAAATCCGAGAAAGTTAATATTTTTAAGTAAGGCCGGTGGAGGGAATTCCATGGCCAACATAGTTAGAATGTAGAGAAATGGGTGTTAAAGAAACAATTCGGAATATTAGAATGAGGTAGAAACAGAAGATTTAGTGTAAAGAGAATGTGCGTACTTACAGATGTCGGCAGAATATGTACAGAAACAAGAATGTCAGTATAGAAGCTCGTGCAGTGGAAAGCAAGGCCAGAACAGCGATGGGTAGCCCTCCGTGGACCAGGTCCAGGAGGGAAAGACTCACGTAGGATGGACGAATGAGGTCGGTCTGTATGCTGATGGTATAGATGTGGTGGATGAGAAAAATATCCGCAGGAAAATCACCGGTGGTCACAAACTGAATTTAATAAATCTAAATTTGATACGGTGAAGAACTGTATTAAAGAGAAAAAGAATAATAAAGATAGAAGCTATAGAAGCAAGGAAATCTAACACTGTTATATAGTGAGATACACTAGCTAAATACGCCGGCGTATATCACTGAGTATGGGTCTCGAGAGAGGCAACTGCGTAGTACGTCCGCGCTCGACCGCGGCTCGCGACGGAATGACCCGACTGCGGGACAAACGTTGCTGTTTGCCGGTTTCGGCCGGATCTATATTGACGAGCGCGGACCATAACGAGAGCTCCGTCGCGTCGCGAGGAGCTCGACTGGTGTCGGTGCTCGCTGATTAGTGCGCTATCGGGACGCTCGCTGATTGGCGCGCTGTCGGGCAACAAGATGGTTGGTACGCGCCTGGTAGCGACGCGAGCTCGCAACGGAACGGGTAAAACGACGTTTCGTTGCAACATGTTAAACTCCGATTTTCACTGCAGCATTGATGGAGGTCTCCACGATGTCGTCATGACATTTTCTGTATATCCTTCGAGACATGCATGGAATATTAATTGCTGAGAACAATTCCTCCATTTGCATGTAACCACCTCCACTAGTCATTGTGCCGACGACCGCACTGGAATTGATATTCAATGTATTGCCTTCTGCGGATTCATTATTTATTTCCGCTTTATATTTGCACATCTTGCATTAGATCAGTATTTTTGTCGCCAAGCCCAAGCGCCTCATGCCGGTTATAGTTAAATTGGCTATGGAACATTTCAAAGTTTCCGATTGGCTTTCCAGTTTTTTCATCTCCTCGAAGATGTGCCACAAATCCACAATGCTCAATTCCGCGATAGTGGATTTTTCGGAAGTTTCCTCCCGCGTTGATGACTCCGCGACAAAACAGTCTGTATCGCTGGTCATTGTTGGTGCCACATCCATCTTCTCGGGAATATCCTCGATTGACTGTTCCTGCTTTTCTTGATTATGGACTTCTGGCTTGGCAACCCTATTTCTCGCTGCATGCTTATGTCTGAAAGTACAACTGTAACGTTGGCCCTTTTCGCCGTGTAGGAAGACGGGAACGGGACCAACTCCGGGAATATACGGGCACTGAGGCCGGGCCGGGTACGGCCGTAAATACGCGGTCCTCCCGCTACTAACGCGTTCTCGAAGATTTTCCGAAACCCAAAAAGAGCCTTCTGCTTGGGCGCCAGGCACCACAAGGGTGCCACGCGAAATGCGGGGGACTTTGGCCCTCGGCCGAGGCGGAGGGCGGGAGTCGAACCTTCGAGAACCGCGAGAAGAACGAGAGGCGCGAAAGGGGTGTGGGGTTCGGACACGGAAATAGCGATGACAGCCCTCACGGCAGGGCGGATCGCGCCGGTTGAAAGGATCGTAATACAAAGTGGGCTCTAAATGATTTATTTAGCGTCAGATGGTACAAGCACTCGGTCACATGGCCGCACCCGAGAGCCCGCGCTCTTTATACAAAATTTGCGAAACGATGGAGGGATCGCAGCGCGTGGGGATCGTTCGATAAAACCTGTCACGCGCGTGTGGTAGATCGGCACGGGTTAATGTGCTCATCGAGACGAGAACTTCGCGGCGCGCGGATGGCCGGCGCAATTACAATTTCACTGTCGTGGCTAAATTTCTGTTCCGACGGCTGGCGAACACGCTCGGTGGAAGGTACGCGATACACTGCGCCACGGAACTCGTGAAGAAGAGCGCGAATAACGCACGATTGCAATTCTTAGCGACGGCATCTCCACCGAGGAAGACGTCCGAACGGTATTTCGACGGAAATACTGCGACTTGGCTCAAAGCACCAACGGTTTCGGTGCGACCGAAATGCACGAGGCGAGGTGCGCCTCGGCACGCGAAAACTTGGGGAACGATACGCGATATTACACGTCCGACGGACGACGACACCTCATCGTTCCCCCTGTAGAATACCGAGAACCAACTCGCGATAATTACGACAACGAAGGACCACTACGTGGACTTACCGTGATTTCGTTGGCTTTCTCGGGTCCTGACCCGGTTCGGCAGCGGTAGAAAGTGGTTTTGGCCAGTTCTGGCAAAAAGATCTCCGCGGTGGCCGGACCTGGCGATAGCGGGAACCACTCACAACACGGGAATTTCGGTCGCGACGTCGGCACTTGCCGAGAACCGGGAACCGGCAACGCGGAGGTTACTACGCGCGCCGGAAATCGAGAGACGGGAAAAGCGATTGACTTCCAAATTCGCTCCAGACTCGTAGGAAGCTACCACGACAGTGATCCTTCACGAGGCGGTAACGTGACGGCAGGGTCCCCGCTATCCCCACTCTACGCCCTAGTCCCGGCTTTTCCTAATTGGGCGCGCTACTCGCGCCGAAAATCCGGGAACCCAGGACCGAGTCCACGACTGGTCCTCGGGCCCCAGATCATACGCGAAAATCATCCCGGCCGCGTTTCGCGGGGGCGCCTACACCACCCTCGCCGAGGCCCCGTTGCAAGTGGCTAGGTGAGGCGGCGGTAGGACCGCGAAATGAGTGTCGGCTGGTCGACAGGGGCCTTCGTCCCGCATCGTCGCCTCCGGGTTGTGTGGCCCGTCTGTGGCGTCTCCAATCTCCGAATTCACCGGTGCACCGGATTTTCCGTACTGGCCATGGTTCATCGGTGGGTGGTCCCGACGAAAAACTTTTGAATTTTTTATTCGTAATTTGAAATTTTGATTTCAATAAATATTTTGCTCAACTCTGCTTGAAACCATTAATATATTAAGGTGAAGGAAATTAACCAACCTCTAAAGCAGCTTTCATAGTATAATCCTGTGGGAATGATCGCACCATAAAGCCCATCAGCTGGTCGGGTCATTGCCCTCGCGTCAAAAACAAGCGTCGCGCGTCCGATCGTCGAATGCCGGACGTCTTTTGGAAAAACGCGACGATACGGACGATACCAGGGAAACGCGATAATCATCAGTACGACGAGAACGTGTTTAACGATTTCAACGGTTTCAACGGTTTACGATAAAAGATTAACGATTACGATTACGACTCACGGCTTACGTTTAAGGATCTCGAATACGGAAACGTTTTATTATTCTATCTTCGCGATATCTCTGTAATTTTCGCCGCTATTACAAATAAAGGGCAGATACTTTTTATCTATAAAAATCCTGTTCCTACAATCCGTGTCTTCTTGTTCTGTCTCAGTGGTTTCTCCAAAATCAAAAAACTCATCCGGCAATGCTGATGACCTTACTACTGCTGCAATTTCTAGATTTTCGTTCCGCATTTCTTCCGTTATTGCATTTCTCGCTAACCTTGTTATCCATTCTACTTGTGTACGGTCTACACATGGGAACCACCGATTCTTGAACTTGGGGTGACTCATGGCGGCTATTGCTGCACGTTTAGATTCTTCCGACGAAAACGTGAATATGTGGTTGAACCGTTTTTCCACACTCCTTAGTAGTGACGCACTAATTATCTCGCTAAATCTCCATTCGTTGGAAGCCAAGATGCGTAGCTTCCTTCGCAAGGAGAATAAGCAAGGCACAAGAATATATTTCCATAGAATATATTTTTATCTCCTTGCAAGATGTCGATTGCTTGTGCAATAGGTGCAGTGCATTTCAAATGCTCTTCGATGTATACAATATCATTTTCTTTTAATATATTTTTTATTCCTAAAGCTTTGCCAATTTCGACCATTTTTGGCCTTAAGTCTACTATCTGTTGTAGAGCATCGTACAGAGAGTTCCATCGGGTGTCCTCCGGCCTTTTCAGCATGTCGCCCGGTACATTCTTAAATATTTCTGACGACTTTGGTCGATTGCAACTTTTCCATAAGAGATTGCACTTTTGCATGATCTCTGTGTGCAATAGTGCCGCTTGTTCGGTACTTTTTATTGTTTGCGCCAGGTCGCTTGTGACGCACAAGTGCAACGTGTGCGCAGTACACCGAATGTGCCGAGGTAGCACGTTTTCAAGAATTCTTTCTTGTTCTTCTTTTACCTCTTCTTCTACTTTTTCTTCATCTTCTATTTCTATTTCTGTGTCTTCTTCTTCTTCGGCTTCACCGTGAAGAATCTCATTGTCCTCTGACGCAATACAATTTGGTTGTATACCAAAGGTGTTAAAGCCTTTAACAAAATTGCTGGCGTTGTCGGTGACAGTTGGCACAATTTTTTCTGCGTCCAGACTATACTCGCAATGTATACAATGCAGCAAGGTTTTCAATCTATCATGGGAATGAATCCCGCAGAATTGCCGACAGCCTAAAGCTGCAGATCTTCTCTCATAGCTTTCGGTGATCCAATGGGCAGTTACGCCCAGAAAACTACGGTGTCTGCTACTCCAAATATCCGCAGTTGTGCGTATAAATTGAGTAGGTGACATATCTGCTTTTATTCTGACCTTTACTTGTACATACAGTCTGTCGATGCGGCGACCTACTTTCCGTCGACTGATATTTTTGACTTTATTAGTCACGTTGAGATTTTCGAATATGCGCCTAAAATGTACATTCTCAACGACTCGGAGGGGAAACATCGCATCGTTGACGGTCGCGCCACGTCTATTTCGAATCTTTCTTGAATCCTCGCACCATTATTGTCAGCACTTCTCCGTTTGATTCTTGCCTCCTCCTCTGTATATTCCACATATTCCTCAGGGTGCTACCTTTTCAGGTGCGCAACGAAATTGGAGGTGGAAGACCATTGGCCTTTAATTTCGTGCTCAGGGAAGCATAAGTTGCAGCGTGCAGTCGCTCTGGTTCCACTGCATCTTGCAGGCAATATACTGTAGTATCTTAACTTGAAAATAGTGCGAAGTATAGAAGGTATCGCTGAGAGTTGCTCCGCCGCTTTTTCTTCACTCGCGAATGAGCTGCCTCCTATATCCAACGCACTTGTTCCGCTTGAACTCATGACTAATTACTAATACAATAGCTTCACTAATATACTATAGACTATAATAATAATAATTCACTGTATAGTAATAACACTAGTAATAATACACAGCCAATCGCGACTCCATGACAAAAGCAAATCGCGACACGAGAGCAGCGTTCGAAAGAACGAATGTGACGACCAGGGGAAGAGATCCCTATTGCACGTATATTTAAAATCTAAAAACACGTGTACACGTGTAGTAAACGAATCTGGATCTCAATCCGTGTGATTTTTAATACTCGTGTATTTTTGTTTCACGGGGCTCGTTAAACGGTACCAAGTTGGTCGGCGCGGCGCGGCGCGCGGCTGCGCACAGTGGGACAACGGACAAAGTGACGAAGTTTGTATAAAAATCAAAGAACTTTTCATAGAAATGCGATAGAGCGATAATTTTGTTTTTAAATAGAGTGCTGAGGATATAGTCAGGAGACTGAGGCACGGAGTGACACAGGCGCGCTACCCTTGCCGAGGAAAGATCGGGCGTCGACATTGTCTTTTAATTTTCTTATACACTACTTAATAAAATATGATGTAACGAGAGCGTTTCTAACGCGAGCATTTAGTCGCGAAGGAAGGCTGGTTCGTACTGTCCTCTCCTGGATTTGCTCAGTCGCCAGGGTCGGCGGAGAGGACAGTGGTTGAAATAAACGGAAACGGTTTATGAAAGAAATAATGAAAACTTTATTTCGGACGTCTGATCCCTAGTGCTCCGGAACAGGACGGCGGGTCCTGGCTGGCGGGCTCCGGTGAAACGATGGGCTGTAAGCAGCCCGAGGGGACGACACGTTAATGTACAGACTTAATCCTACCCTTAAAACCTAACTTAAACGTAACGTACGCGGCGATGAGAATCGTGGAAGCGGAGCGCGAAGCGAGCAAGACTCGCCCTGGGATACGGACGGCGGTACGTCGCGAACGGCGGAGCGTGAAGCGGACAGGACTCGCTTTCACGACGGGAACGCGGAGCGACGAGAGTCGCAAGAACGGCAGAGCGCGAAACGAACAGGACTCGCTTATACGGTGAGAACCCGGAGCGACGAGAATCGCGAAGACGATGGAGCGTGAAGCGAACAGGACTCGCTTATACGGCGGGAACATGGAGCGACGAGTGTCGCGAAAACGGCGGAGAATCGTTATCCCGGTGCTTGTAAACGGCGGAGAATCGTTATCCCGGTACTTGGAAACGGCGGAGGGCCCGGGATTCCGGATCTGCGGCTGGACGGCAGGAACCACCGAGGCTCAGCGGGATCTTAGTGAATTCGTTTCCTGCGCTGGGCTGATCTCGCGGGGTCGCGAATCGGCTTCGTATCCGGACCAGCGGGACGCCTAGCCCGTCGTCCCCTGTCAGACCGCGGTGTGGGTAGCTCGCACCCTGGACGAACCCAGAGAACGGGCTCCCCGAGTCCGGCGTCGTCACTCGTTCGCGGACGAACCCACAGGACGAGCTCCGAACGCGACTGCGGCCGGACGAGGACTAAAATGGACGAAGCGCGAGGCTTGGTCGCGGGTCGGCGAGCAGATTTTGCAGGATTTCGGGAATCAGGAATCGGGTAGCGGGGAGAGGGCCGGAGGCACGATGTGTAGTAGCGCTTAGAAGCACTGCTCTCGCCCGACTGCTCACTCGAGACTTGCTCGCGGCATTGGTTTCGCTTGTCCACGAACGATTCCGTAGTTCGCGTTCCACCGATATCAACGTGCTCACGCACACGCACGGACGAGCCCGTAGGGTGCGCGTTTACACGCGGCTGCGAGTGGTCTGGAGCTCGGAGATGAACCTCCACGAGCAGCTCCAAGCCAACTCCGCTTCTTCTTCTTTTTTTTTTTTTTTAATCAAGGAGTAGGGGAAGGGAGAGGGAGGTCTCGGGCTGGCGAGCCGAGCCTTCTCCACCCCCCTTGGAGCCGCTCCTGGATGCCTAGGCTTCCTCATCGGCTGAATGAGTAGAATTGGTATTACCTGCATGAAGTAATTGGGTCACATGGGCCAATATAGTGGGTACCCGGGAAAGTTTCAAAAACCCGGGGTGGTTTGAAATGGAAACAGGAGTAATTTTTTTCCAGGGGCTATACGGGGGGGTGTATGTCCTGGGCCGGTATAAAGGATTTTGAGTTCCCCCGGGGTTCCGGTGGGCTTCTCACGCAGGAAGGAAAAGCCCAGGGAAAGGGGGGGAAACATACCCGTGACGTCCGGAGGGATGCCCGGGTAAGAGACGTTAAGGGGAAGAAATGACAGGTTTCGCAAATAGGGAGGCGTGCGTAGAGAGAGTAGGCAAGCTGGAGTATGTGTAAACTAGTTGAAAGTAAGAGGGAAGGGGATCTTCACCCGATAAGGGACCTTATCAGAGGTGAAGTCGCCCGTCATGCGGACTAGCGGGTTGGGGTGATCCGTTACCGAAAAATTCCTAATCATTTTATTTACGAAGTTCCGAATTAAGGGCATGGAGGCCAGTTCGTGTAATTTTATAGTGGAGAACCTACTATCCTTTTTCTGAATTATCTTAAGGATTTTGGATTGTATCCTTTGAAGCTTGATTTTATGTGAATTAGGAATGGTTCGGTACCATACCACAGCACCGTATGTCAGAACAAGCCTGAAACACATCAAGTAGGTGAAAAGTCGCAGTCTCAATGGAAGATGAGAGACAGGAGAAATGAAAGATTTCAAAGCCGTAAAAGCACGCAGGGTTTTTGCACAACGATCAGCAACGGCCGGGAACCAATTTAATTTGTCCTGCAGTATGACACCGAGATATTTCACCGGACTCGCCAACTCGACAGGAGTTCCATCAATCATAAATCTGTTAAGAGACTTGAATTCATCGGTCTTGTGCCTAGGGGCTCTGGAGAACAAAATGGCCTCTGTTTTTGCGGGGTTAGGCTGCAGTTTCCAGTCCTTGAAGTAACCGATGGTTGCGTCAAGGTATTTTTGAGTTTTGTTAAATAGGATTTGACGGCCTTTCTTAGTTGAAGAGGAATAGATAGCTGTATCATCAGCATATAATGCAATTTCGCACGAAGGCATGGAAGGTGCGTCGTTTATATAAAGCAGGAATAATAAGGGGCCAAGAATGGATCCCTGAGGGACACCGGTGTTACAATTATATAAGACGGATTTATGTGAGTTGAGACTGACATAGCGCGTGCGTTCAAGCAGATAGGAGTTAAGTAAGCTAATAATGGAGTGTGGGAGGGCCATCCCATGTAATTTGAATAGGATGGCCCTATGCCAAACAGTATCAAACGCTTTGGACAAGTCAAGGAGAATCATGGCAACTTCGCGTCGGACATTGAGCGCATGTGCGACGTACTGTGTAATCCTACCGACCTGGTGTAGAGTGGAATGACGTTGGCGAAAGCCGAACTGCTGATTGATTAGGATGCTGTTGGTTTTAACATGTTCCAGCATATTATTGAAAATAACTCTTTCGAGGAGTTTGCCCGGTATGGGTAACAAACTGATTGGTCGGTAACTTGACGGGTCAGTAGGAGGTTTGCCCGGCTTGTGGACAGGGACCACCTTGGCAACCTTCCATGCCTTCGGGAAGTAGCATAATTTGAGTGAAGCTCGGAATATATAATAGAATTGGCAAAAAATTTTATGTGATGCATTGGATATCATCGGCACGGTGATCTTATCCGGGCCGGGAGCATTACGGGCCTTCATGTTCCGTACCAGCTCATAGATTTCACGAGGTGAGGGCACTTTTACCCGGGGGTCTTCCCCGTGTGGAGACCACTCAAAATTATTATAGAATCTGTTAACAGTGGTTTCGTGCTTGGATACCAACTGGGAGGCATTCGAGTGGACTCGGGCAGAGGAGTTGGCGAGGGCATCAGATTTCTCATGGCCATCAGTAATTGTATTGCCATTGACCTGAAGTACCGAGATCGAGAAGCTCCGTTTTTTGGCTAGTGATTGGTAAGTAGACCAAAAGTTTGGGTCGGGCTTTATAAAGCTCTGGAGCATGCTTATCCAGGCTTTTTGCCGAATTTTCGAGATACAGGCTCGAATTGATTTCGTTAATTCCTTCATTTCTTGGAGGAAAAACGGATCATAAGTGATCTGATGTAGCCTACGGAGTCTTCTTCGAGCCCGGTTCAATGCGGTCAGAAGTTTATCATTTGCCACTGCCCTTCTTCTGGAGGCGTTGGGTGAATTTTCAAGGGTCGAATCCCTGGATGTAGCATCCCAGAGGGATCCAAGCAGAAAGGAGTTTAAGAGGTCAATGCACAGATCGATCTCGACCTCAGAGTGGAATTTGGAGATCGTGGTCCAGGCAAGAGTGCTCTCCCTGTACCTTTCCCAATCGGTAGATAGGTAGAAAGCTGATCCGGAAGAGGGATCAGTAGGAGCAATCTTCATGAGAGAGACAGGCCGATGAGACGTGCCAAAGTGATCCAGTACCTCGCATTTGAAAGAAAGAGTTGAATCAGTAATGAAGAAGTCAACGATTGATGGAATGCGTCGCGGGGCAAAGTGAGTGGGCGAGCCTCCGATCAGGACTGAAGGATGATCCATTCGTATGGCCAGGAACTCCAGATCAGTACGAGCACGTACAACTGTGAATTTAATATTGTTGTTAATAACTATGGCTACGCCTCCCCATCCGTCGGCCCGGTCCTTCCGGACGACCGAATAGCCAGGGATGGTGAAGTTGTTATGGGGTTTCAGCCAGGTCTCGGTCACCAGCAGTATATCACACTCCAGGTGATCGAGCTTGGCGATGATCTCGTTACGCTTGGGTATAACCGACTGCGCGTTCCAGGTGATGATATGAGGGAAATAAGCCATTTTAAAGCGGAAGTGAGATAGTCTAGTCCAGGGAGGACATTACTTGAAGGAATGCCTGGAACTTATGAGCGTTAGTTTGGCATTGACGGAGTTTATTTGCTAGAGTTTCAGCGGAATGCAAGATTTGATTTAGATCACATAATTGCGTGATCTCGCGGATCGTGTCAAATATCCTGGCATATTGATTAATGTCTGGAGATTGTTGAGTAAGGTTGGGATTTGGAATTTCCCGGTAATTGGTGGGCCCCGGTGTGTTTGGCCTTTAAGGACTTGAGCATAGGAAGGGTAGCTTTGAGCCGGAGGGGGGGCAGGACGTTCAGGTCTCGGTTGGGGAACAGGATTTGAATATATGGCCGGTTTGGCTGGCTTGAAGGCCCTTTTAGCCAAGTATTCAGCTAAGGCAGGACACTTTGAGTAATTCGCGGTGTGATCGCCTTTACAATTAACGCATGTTGGGGGAGCCTCGTAGGGTTTTTGGCACTCGGATGAAGCGTGGTGTGCGGCACACTTGACGCAACGAACAGGAAGGTTACAGTTATTGGCCGAGTGCCCGTAGGCCTGGCATCGGTAACATTGGGTGTAAGCCCTCTTAGAGAGAAACTTCTCTCAGTAGATACGGGTATTGTAAATGTATCCCACCTTGTTAATGGCGGGAATAGAAGTGGCAGGAGAGAAGGTGACCTTATACAGGGCGTAATGAGATGAAGAGTTTCTGGGGGAGATGTCAGACAGTGAGGTGACCTCCAGACCGTGAGACTGGACCTCCTCTTTCAACTTGTCAACGGGAATGGGGGGTAATCCCTTGAGGACCATTACAGGATTTCGATCAGTATTGCTGCTGAATGTATAAAATGGGATCTTGGCTTCAACCAGGATCTTGCGAAGCTCCGAGTGCTTGTCTGGATCATGGAGCTGTATGCGGAGTCGTCGGCCCAGGAATTTGACCGTATATTGGTCTTTACCAACATCCTCATTCATTCTACGATAAAAGAGATAGATATTTAGATCAAAGTTTGATAGATATAATGGGGGTGGCTTGGGCTTTCGAGGGGCTCGGTTGGGAACTCCTGGATTAGGGTTAGTCCCGTTGTTAGTGTCCGGGTTTGCAATGTTTCCACGCCTGGAGTCTGTGAGATTATCTCGTGCGGTTTTACGCCCTGCAGAGGTTGGAGAGTTGAGAACAGGATTATAATTATCCGCGAATGAGGAGAGAATTTGGAAACGGTTGGATAGGGGAATCCCGTCGTCCTGATCCATGTTTGGATCGCTATTATTGCTAGTATTATTATTATTCCTTCTATTATTGGAATTGCTATTATTGTTAGATTGGATGTCTGAATATGGGTTAGGGTTAAGGTTGGAACTCGAGTTTGAATTTTCCGGAGTGGAGAGCTTCGGATGGTTAGGGGTCAGTTTGACCGGAGAGGGGGTTTTATTTAGCTGACGCTTTTTGGAGTGCATTTTTTCTTGGCCAGTAGAGTCAAGTTTAAAACCGGACTTGTCACTCCCGAGGGAGGGAAGAGGTTGAAATTCCTCGTCCGATGACAGGAGGTTATTATCCTGAGAGGAAGAATCCTTTGAGGAAGCCGGATTTGGCTGGTGCTGGTTTGTGAAGTCAAGTACAGGATCCTCCAAGTCAAACAGCGTGACGTTTTTGGTAGTCAGGCTGTGAACAGCGTGCGGAGTGACATGAGAGGCACTGTGGGATGAGATTAAAATATTAACCATGGGCTGTTCAATAAGAGAGGGAAGCGATTGAGAAGTTGCCTGGGAATTACCAGGAGCATCTTCGAGAGGAGTTTTAGGTTGCTCACTGGGTTTGGCATAGAGTAACCTTCTATGAATTTTGTATTTACCTCTACCTTTGCGGAGGGAGAGGCGGCCCCCGGGACCAAGCCAACTCCGCTTCTTCGTGTTTCGGCCCGGTATTTATTGGCGAAGCGTGGACTACGGAGAGCGCGCCGCCTCGCGGAAAGTTCGCGAAGCGTCGGCGCTCGCGAATTGGCTCGCGTTCGGGTCAGATTCGCGAGCTCGCGACGGAACGCGAGTTTCGTCGTTTCGTCGCAATGAAAACACGCATGCCGGCACTCTTCGCGCTACGCACGATGTCCGAGTGTCCTTAGGCGAAATTGTGTCCACGTCCGAAACACACGCGACGTATTCCCCGTACACTCCCGAAAAATCACGTCGGGGTCACCAATGTGGAGAAGGTGTGTGACTACGGTCGGGATAGGTGACGGGTATTCAACGTGTACTGCTCGTGGTTTGACTAGGCTTTATTCCGAGAGGGACGATACAACCCGCGTAGCCCGCGTGTCCGCTCTCGACGAATTCTCTTACAGAACTAAACTTACGAAGCAACCATTCGCCCGCTGACGTATTCTCACGAAGGTCTCTCTTTCTTCATTCTCACGGTCCGCATTCACTCTTAACTAAACTAAACACACTCACCCTACGCAACACTCGACCCAGTCATCTAAACATCCACTCGACGCTATCGCGCAGCACACAACCCGATACTCATTCGTACAAACATACTTTTCCTTAAAACTAAACACGTGGCGGAAACGTGGCGCCAGCTTGTCGCCACCACACATAATTTCCCGTACATTTTATCACGCTGATTTCAAATCTAGGTGAAAAATTTGCCTACTATCTTAGGATTGTGGAAACAACCGATTTATGTGAAAAGAAACGAATGAAAACACAATTTTTTCGTTGAAATGAATTAATAACCCACTATTCCTATGCATTCCTATATATGGAATACAATCAGAATAACCGTAATGAACTATTTGAACCTTTCGAGTTACTCACAAAGCGTGGGACTCTTCACATCTTGTGATCACCTGACGTATCGCTGTCATTGTCGCTGGCACACGCTGTATGCCAATCTGTAAATTTGTCTGTAAATTTTCGGGTCAGTTAAGTATATTGCTCGATTAAAAACGTCTAACATTCTATTTTTCGACTATTTTATCGTGAATGAAGAATCACAGTTCCAATTACTGATAGCTTACTATTCTGCATATACAAATAAACCGATGCATGAACTGTACAGGAAAAATATCATACTGCATTCATGACGAAATAGCCGAAAGAATTGACCGACCTGAGAAGCGACATCATGAAAGACGGAGTGTAA
The DNA here is from genome assembly GCA_028454245.1 of Halictus quadricinctus. Taxonomy (NCBI): domain Eukaryota; kingdom Metazoa; phylum Arthropoda; class Insecta; order Hymenoptera; family Halictidae; genus Halictus; species Halictus quadricinctus. The sequence continues at coordinate 20,291 of JAQQRP010000040.1, forward strand.
ACGTAGACCTCCTCCTTGGTCCGCGGAGAAGTACGGGATTTCCGTCCTGCCCGTCGGAGGGATGGTCGCGAAGAGTCGTGCGTCTCCGGCCTCGAACCTCCTCTATTGATTATGCAGGTAGATGATCCTCGTCGGCAGGGTGGATTTGGTCCACTTGCTCTTCCCCAGCTTCCCTTTAATACAGTCTCTTGAAAACGAATATGTTCCACTTGCACGGTTTCTGCCGTCGGATCGCGACGGAAATCGTGAGCAGCACCGAAACGGGGGCCGCCGCGAACGGAGATCTTCGACGTGTTCGACGGAGATCTTGACGGGGGCAGAGGCAAAAAATCACGACGCGGAAAAAGACGCGGCAAGAAACTTCAACGAGAAGGAAGCACGGAAATGGACAATACAATTAATACAAGGACTTGAACCTACGGACGTGGTTTGTAGGAACGCCAAGCGACGGCCCTTAAATAATCGTCAAACGACAGACGTGGTCTTACGCGATTGGATTAGGATCGATCACATGATCCTAGGAAAGACGCACTTAGGGATTCATATTGTGGATATTTACTGGTAATTAGCACAAACAAGGACTCCGCGGCGTCGCGCAACAACGACGTACGATCTCAATGTGACTCTAAACATGAGAGAAAAGACCGTAAAGGACAGCGTTCGATGTTTGACGCAGCAGCCAGCAAATTCCACAGTTTGAATCCCGAACATAATGTTTCATCCATTTGTGGCACGTTTTCCCGTTAATTTTTGACGAGAGTATATAAAAGCCACCCTAGTGTACACGCCCAGTTAGCCAAACTTACTTCGAGCAAATCTTGATCAATGTTTGTAATCGTACTTAGCGAGCAAAAGCCAGCCATGTTGGTATCAAAACCATGCTTGAAGCAGAATTTGCTCCTTATTTGCAAATAATTTGCCACCAAAATTTTTGGACAAATTCCGAGTCTAATGCGGAAATAGATGGTATTTGAGTGCAAAGTTTGCATGCAAAATTCCATGCCAAATGGAGAGCAAATCGGGAACAAACCTTGGCCTCCTTATACAGGGTGAGTCCGAAGAAACAGAACACCTAAATATCTCCGTTACTTTTCGTTGTACAAAAAAACTTCTTAGGACAAAGTTACACTGTTTGAAGGGCCACATGTAACGGTGTAAGGGAAAAAATTTTCAACATTCAAATGTTTCGCAATACACAACATAATAGCAGATTCGGTGTTGACACGAAGACATTTATGATATACCTTCACCTATACGTTCGTACAGAATCGTGTTTATCAACTACTAATTACTCTGAAGACCTTCTTGCTATCAGATTTCCCCGGTTTCTAAAATTTCTAATCTATCAGTTTATCGATGGACGTTTCACAATTCGTTACTCGAAGGAAAGTAAGATTGATATGATTTTCATTTATGGAGAAAGTCGACAGTGTTTAAGAGAAGCAATGCGGTTGTACAAGGATCGATTTCCTAATCGTAATCGTCCATCAGTTTCCGTTTACTCCAATTTGATAAATAAATTCCGTGAAACTGGTAGTGTTAAAAATAAAAAATGTACGAAGGTGAGGACTTCACGGCTAGATGAATGTATAGCAGCTCAAGGGAATATTTTTGAACATTTTGCGCAAATGAATCTTACACGTTGAATTTTATTTATTCCATTTTTCTGGGTTGAAGATCATTTGTAGGTTATATCGTGTTACATGAATAAATTCGTTATTTTGTCAGCTACAACATTACGTTGACGAAGATAGATCATTCCATTAAAAAAAACATCGATAACCTTGAAATCTCATTGAAAAATGACATTGAAAATTTTTTCCATTACACCGTTACATGTGGCCCTTCAAGCAGTGTAACTTTGTCCTAAGAAGTTTTTTTGTATAACGAAGAGTAAAGGTCGGCCCATACAAGACCGGGGAGAGACCGTGCACGTTTGGCCGCTAGATTCGAAACTAGGGTGTAGGGTTTAAGTCGACGGAGCATCAGTGTTCTCGACTATATTTCTGCTCGTCCCGGTTGGCTCATAATCTCGAGCGTTTGACCATTTCCAGATGGCCTTTCGGGAGTGCGTTGACAGTTCCGTACTGTGCATGGCGCAAAAAAAAAAAAATTTTTAGGGCCTTTTTTTCCCGTGGGAAAATGCTTTTCACATACCCCAGCTCCCTGGGGGAAGCCGGGGTTATGTGGGACTATCCCTGGGGAAAAATCCCCCGGGGCTACCCACTAAAAACCCACGCCCACCTAAGCTAAAGGGGAGGTGCCTGGATCACGCGAGTACTTAACAGGACACCTCCCAGCTATCATCACACACCGGTGAAGGGGGTTAGCCTCCTCCCCCATTGCCTACACTATAAGACCCCGGGCGGAGGGACCCGCCCGGTGTCCCCATCCCTGGAGCCTTCGGATTGGGCTTTCCGAGCCCCAGCTCGGTCAACCCACAGCACCCGGAGTCTTCGTGCCCCGCTCGGGGCCGGTATCCCGAAGGAATCTGCCCCGGCCGTGGCAAGAAGACGCCGCCACCGGAAGGAAGGGCCGTCGGAGGCGCGATCCGGCACGCCCCGACCCTCCCTC
>JAQQRP010000400.1:0-11672 GCA_028454245.1 Halictus quadricinctus
CTATGAATATTCTAATTTTTGTAGAAACATATTTCTTCTCATATCTTGTAGCATAAAATGCAATTAAAGAATGAGAGAAACGCACAGAAAACAAAGAAACTCATTTGGAAAACGAACAAATAGCAAGATCGATAAAATATTTGCAGATTGCAGCGACACAAAGTGCGATGCACATTTTAAAATTGGGCTAAATTGTTAAACATTACGAAGTGGAGTAAAAAGAAAGCTCGCTGTTTCCATATTCTCGGGAAACGGTTCGAATTGGCCATAAGGAAACCCATGAATATGGAAACAGTTGGATCATTGCACGCGACGAAGCCTATAATGAGAGCCTCTTAAACCAGCGTTGTTACTTGGTAATTAGCGACAACAAGTCGAATAAGTTCATTGTATAAGCGCCTTCGGATAGGAGTTCGGAGCTCTGGCGACGCGAGCAAAACCGTGTACGATATTTCTAGACTGTAATTAAAGCAGGCTACGCTTCCGGGCATTGCCGGAAAGTTACGAATAATTTGCAAATTTGTACGCCCATGGTTTTGTCGGTCGGACGGAAATCCAGGAGTAGCTTATGCTGACTTTTCGCATGGTTGTTTCGAGAATCACGTCCGATTTGTTTATCCTTTGCTTCGAGCTGTTTGCGGAGAATTAATAATAGCGAATTCTAAAGACTATGATAACTGAGCAGCAGAAGAGTTGTGAAACATCTATATAGGTTTCAATCAAGACATGGAGAATATTTTTGGAAAAAATTTTTTAGAACATATTTAAAAATATCTTTACATTACAAATCACGATGGGATTGAATAAAGAAAAATCCTGTGGATTTTATGGATTCATAAGAAAAATGAATATAGTCTTTTCTCGGTATATGTCTCTGTGTGATTGTTGATGTTAACAATATTCTGATATTGATATTTTTACATATTAGCGACGAAATGATTCGCGACTTTTGTCAGGAGAAACATTTAACGAAGAAAACTTAACACAGTGAAAACATTTTAAAAGCTCAATATAGAAACTCGTGTTTTGCAGAAATGGCTACTAGAAAATGGCTGCCACGCTCTTCTAGATCAAGACATTTACTTCAATTTTTCAGCACGCACTCGTTAAACATCGCGTAATAACATATCAATTTTCCAAATGAACAGAATTTTATAAATTTAAGTAATTAAAGTTTAATCCAAAAATTGTTTACCTGATTTTTCAACAGTTTCACGCCTCAAGCGTTAAGGCAAAATCCAAAGTCTAGTCGACCTTACGAACGCGAGAATACGCGATCAACGAAGTTGTTAATTAATGTAACAAGCGTAATTATATCGCACGTTGTCGAAGTTGTTAATCAGCGTAACTGATGTAGTTGCATTACCTGTAAAATATAATTCCGAAATTAATCGCAGTACCGAAAACTTTCGGAACCGCGTATACATGTACCGTGCCAACATTTAATTACATAAGCAAGACGTAAAGCAATGAAATAATTGCATCGAGATGTTTATCTTCGCGCGGAACGAGAAGTAATGTTATACGCGGGTCGGAAATGGAATGCAAAATGGGCAGGTTAACAACGTGAGGTGGATAGCGTGTAATCGAGGCTGGGCCTGCTAATGACCTTGTCGCTGAGTCGCTACCTTGTCATTACTATTAACGATACATTCGAGATGAGAAATCGTCGGCGTTAATACGATTTCGTGACAAGCGTGTATCGATCCTGTCCGGCTGATATGTGTGTTCGTATCCGGGCTTGATTAAAGTGATCTGCGAACGTAAACGAGCATGATCGAATTTCGAGCCCCGATGACGCCGTGATTCCCGCCTTCTTCCTGATCACTTTTCTACCGGTCTTTCACGTGCTCTCGAGCAATCAGTTCCTATTATACGCACCTAAATTGCTTTTCACGCCGTTACACACACTGTGCGCTTTCAATATAAACCTTTTCCACGAATGATTATTATTTATCCGCAATTTACTACGGATTTGATATATTTACGACAAAAATAAGTTTAAAATACAGACAATTCAAGCATCTTCGTATACAATATACGATTTATTAAAATTATTATGACGAATTTAGTTAATTATTAGTGGCTTGAAAATTTAAGATTACATTTGTAAAATAAATGTAAAATAATTGGGAGGGTAAAAAGATTTAAAGATGTCGGTATATAACACACAATTTAATACAATTTAGTAAAATTATTATGATGAATTTAGTTAAGTATTACTGGCTTGCGAATTTTATGCATTTAAAAGGATTTAAAGATGTCGCGGTGTATAACACTCAATTTAGTACAATTATTGAGACAAAAGAGAAATTTTTATTTGGCTCCCATTTTTTGATGCAGAAATGGTGAAAATTTTTGTGCAAATTAAAATATATCTGTTCCAAATTTTTCTCGCGTTTTTTAAACAGAACGTCATTGATCAATACGGTTATCGTGTGTTACAATTGAGGGAGTATTTTTTCGGAGGACTGTTAATATTATTGTCTTTTAGCTATACGTTTAAAAAGTTGTACAGTTTAATAGAAAGTTCGGTTGCACGAAGCTTCCTCAGTTTTGCCGCAACCCCTGTCCCTTCCGCGCCCTTCCCCTTCCCTTCGGTTCTATTTATTCCGTACGAATTGGAATTCCGATTTTTATGAAACCGAATGTCCCAAGAATTTGTTAATTGCTTCCCCCGGGAAGATTGAATCGAACGATTCATCCGGCAGAAATCGTGTACCCGTCAGTCCGACCTGATTAAACGACCGATTTCGAGAACTGACCGCACACCAGTCGGCGCGAAGGCACTCCGTAAGCGGTTTATAATAATATTGCTCTATGTGTCGACGGGCGCACCGAACAGTGCATCGAAATTGGTGCACGCGTCTAATTGCACCCTGCTCACCGTTTCACTTCGCAATCAGTTGACCTGCGAGTATATTCAATTTTTATTCCATTACAATAATCTGAGAATATGTGACACGTTGTTTACAATTCATCCAAATTATTAATGGATGAAATCAATTTTTATTTAATTCCCGCTACCAATGAGGCACATTTTTATTTTTCCTATAGGTTCGCAGTGTTTTATATAAAAATGAAAACAATTCGGTGTTTACATAAAAATGACTGAATTTAAAAAAATGAAAGAGTTATTCCATTTGGAGCTAATTTAGTGACTTTGGGTTACCCTATAGAAAAATAGTATATATCGTTAGATGTTGCGTGCAATGATTATTAATTCACGAGGTATGATTTAGACGGGAATTTCACGGTTTTTTTTTCCATTTTCTTCTGTCGCATTCGTCCGGAAAAACATTGTTTATAAATAAATTGAAGGGAAGAGTGGATGTCGGTGTAATTTCTGTGTGAAAGCACGACGATTCTTTCATCAAACCGACTATAAATTGCAACCGATTGCAAATGCTAGGTGTCCTGCAGGGAGTCAATCCGTTTTCCATGACGAAGGCGATGGAAGTGGAGCTTGATGATAACAGAGAGTCCTTCGTCAAAGGTTTTGCGGTTATTACAAAGGAATCTTCATGGTCGCGTTCAGTTTCCAAAGGCATTGACAGTACCGAAGTATTGATCCCCCTCAATCCACATAACACTAACGTGATATCAATAGCACCGCAGTGAGAAAGCCATTTTAGAACGACCGAGACAGAGAGTGCGAGAAGGAGAGAAGAAATGCCCATTTACGTCACGGAAAATCGAAAGCTAGACTTGAATCCCGCACCGTGCTCGACGAACGATCCCTTCGCGCACCTTTTAAAAAACCAATTCCCCGCATACATATTCCGGTTAATGTTTAAAACAGCTTCGACGGCACGAACCCGTAAACAGGAATTTAAAATACCCAAAACCAAAATCGTTTAAAACGATTTCTCGTTTTCAGTTCTCTCATGCTTTCCATAGAAATCCTTATTACACCAAAAAAATTAGATTTTCATTTTCTTTTAGTCTTAATCCTCGAGAGGACCTTCAAAATGTGTTTTAAAAATAATGTTTAATATTCACATCGATCGAAATGGTAAATACCATCTTTTCTTGATATATGTCGCAAACATCTAACCGATAAAAGTCGTAGAACTATTCCCACTACCGCGGGGCATACCCCCCAAAGCTCGAATGGCCATCGAGGAGTGTAAACATAGTAATTATGCCCCCCAGTGGAGGGGATAGGCGAACTGACTAAGATCGTGTAGCTCCTTGTGGCTTAGATCAAGACTTTACTGTATAATAGTAACTGTGAAGTGAGTATTGTGATTAATACTTTTTTTATTAAAACTGCGATAATTAAGATATAAAATTTGCACATAAATATGCTTATATTACTTCCAAGTGTCTACGTCAAAATAACGTTAAGGAGAAAAAAGAAACCTTCGATGGAATTAATTCGTGTAATTAATATAGCTCGATGGAATTAATTGATATAATTAATGTAACTCGATGGAATTATAAACTTTCTGTCTCTCTCTCTCTTTTAATCCCTTTAATCGACATCTTTCCTGCAGAAGGCTTCCATAGAAAATATGCACAGTAATCGGAGCGATATATCGACCGATGAGAATGAAATATTCTGATGGATTAAACGCATTCCTAAAATGAGTTCTATTGAATAGTTCATCCAACTTTTATCAGCGGTGTGTACAGAGCCCTCGCCTGTTTCAGAACTGCATTATGACATACGTACATATTGACGTTTGCACCCACCTACCGATTTTCCAGAACCGAATCGATAGTACGTTTCCAGCCCCCCCCCCCCCCAAAAAAAATTTATGAACTAACAGAACAATTTTTGCCTGTAAAAGATGCATGCATCTGCTCCGAGCAAACATTTTCGAAATATTGATTGGGTTACACTCAAATTCATTGTGCACACACCGCTAATGTAGATACGCAACAATGTGATTAATGAAATGCAGTCGTACGGATTTGCTACGTTGCAAAATAACGGTCAACAGTTTCAGTTGAAAATGGGACAACAATATTTTGTGAGCATTGCTTCTGTCAGACAATAACTAAACTGACAAATAATTCGATAATATTGTTAGACGAGAAATAACCAGATAATATTATAGAAAAATAATCACTGCGAATTTTTGTGTAAAATAAAATTATAGAAAAATAATCACTGCGAACTTTCGTGCAAAATAAAATTCCTTCTCGTAATTTCTTATATTAGTAATTTTAATGTGTAGATATTAATCAATCGGAATGCTAGCAGTTTCATTTTTTAAAAAGTACATTAATGTTTCGCGCAACTTTCAGCCGAGAGCGTTCACCGAGATTAAACTCGTAAAGAAAACTGATGTAAATATCGTGAACATACTGTACAAACCTGCTACATAGTGCTAGAAGTTTCTAATACAATTAATTTATGGGAACGTGTATATCCGTGGCGTCTTTCTGGAGCCTGTAAATTATTTCCGTTCCTACTGCGAATTAATTTCACGAATTTAACAACTTGTTACATCGTACACATGCCACGACTTTAAATTAAAAATGAGCTTCCCTGGTAACATAGCAAGCAAGCTGACAAAAGAATAATAAATCAGAGCAAACAATAATATCTTTAACATGAAAAAAAACTTCAGGTTATCTTCATAATTAAGTTCTCAAGCATTTTTAATAGCAAAATAAATATCATTAACATTGCCATGAATAAATATACTCTAGTTATTATGGAATTTAAAAAGTGGAGAATACATCAGAGAACCCTTTTTGTTCTAAACAATTTTACCATTAGGCATTTGTTGTCCAATAATACTAGTAATATATCTAATTATTAGTGGCTAACTAATCTACTTATAATCTAGTTATAATATAATAATATTTAATTATAGTATAAATAATATGTTATTTTAAATTTCACCTTTAGGTATTTGTTGTCCAGCAATGTCTAGTAATTACTTCCTCCACGGTATAATTAGACGTGAAAGTGACGTGTTTTATTGGTGCCATTTGACTACAGAGGATTAATAGTGGCTCGAAAGAGTAACATACCTCTGGTATCGAATGATCCTTGAATGGATCCACAGCGTGTGTGCTAAACTCCTGTTTTGCGGGAAACTGATGGATCCAAATCACTCTTGGCGGTGTATTGAATTGCCCCTTAACAACTAGCGGTACGTACGAAAGCTTCGGAACTTCAACCAGTGGTTATAGGCTTGATTTGCTCATCGAATGAAACTCGGATACCTGTATCAAAAGAACAATACCGTGAGAAACCTCTCAACAACGCGTAACCATATATCACCAATTTCGAAATCGTGTCTAATTACTAGACTGTGGGTCTTCACAACACTAATTTCCTACGCCAAATGCACGATACACGAACCAAATACTCTTGCTCTATAATGTTCCCAATATACTCAAATTAACAGATCGATATCCTTAAATTTTCTTAATATCTCAATTGTTTGAAATTCCACGTTCTTGTCACAAATGCATTTTTTAAAATCAGTTAGAACCTTTTTTCTTGAGATGTTAAAAGAATTAATTGACTAGCAGACGAGTACAGCAAGATGGAGTAACTGTATAGAAAATGTGTTTTAGTTGTTTGTGTAAAATAAATAAATTCGCGAACTAAGGGGTTGTGGAATTAATTTGTCACATCTGATGCAAAGAGAAGAAATTTTGTACGCAACTTCTGACTTTTGTTTTCGTCGAAAAAAGGTTTTAACACGACGTTGCTCGTAAGTCTATCAGGAACTATACTAAGCGCAAACGAGGTTGCTCGTTTTTCTCGCATTCTTTAAACTGTGGACAATATTCGACAGTTTTGTCAGTGCTCTCGAACCGGAAGGCAATTAGTTGGTGCCGAACGGCCGCACGCATACCTGCGCACGTTTTATTGCCACAATGGGGACCCCGAAATGTCGATCGTCGATTTCGATGGAAGTTTGCACGGTGGTGGAGCATCGAAAAATATTAGATACATTTTTTTTCATCGAACGACGCTCGCGTTCGGGTGGTAAAAACAACCCTCGGACTGCAATTTATTTCGAAGATACTCAGGGGTGATTGAGAATCCGTGCTGCAGCACGATCTTTTTTTTGCAGAAGGACCACCTAGGGAAAGGGACCTAATTACTGTGGGGGTACCAATTACTGTACTCGTATCAATTACACTTATTTTTATAGTATAATCAATATTAAAAAAGAGATATATAGCAATGTATCAACTGATTTTGATGAAACATCTTGACAGTCATTATGTTTTAAAAATAAGTATAATTAATATAGACACAGGAATTGGTACCCCCACAGTAATTGGGTCTCTTACCCTATCTATGACAAATGTTTAAACTACTACTATGGTTTGAAACAACAAAGTGTATAAAATTAATCTAATTAGTAGAAGTGAACTGTTACTTGTTTTCCATCGAGATTAATATATTTTATGATTTTGCACACGATTATTTACCCGTTTAGTTTTTCAGTGATATATAATATAATTTTTGCGCACCGTAGGATATAGTCAGCAGAAAATCACCTGCCACATTTTACGCGATCGACTCTAAATAAAACCCGAGATACTGCGAACGTTATAAAATTAGTATGAAGGCTGCTGGCTAATCGATAAATCCAGTATACTTATAATCGTTTAACGAGGACGCTATAAAAGGAACTAACATGGAAAATAAATTTTCTATTTTGTAAAACACATTGCTGTGCGTAGCTCGCTAATCTGTTAAAGCGTGCTAATAATAATATATAATATATACTATACAATATAATAACAGAAAACAACATGTGTTTAAAAATTATCCTAAAAATTCAAATAAAGTTCAGAGGTTGTAAGTAGTATTAACAGTCGTGGGCAAACACGACCCCTTCTGGATTGTTTATGTCCAGGACTAATTTCCTACTGTTCTTCCAAAAAATCTAAAAAAATTCTGGAACGTACATTGAAGTCCTCATTTTAATATATAATCATTGCAACATGAAATGTAAGCATTAAAGGGGAAAAATAAATATTGAAAGGAACCAAATTCAAGAGTGAAATTTTGCTCCGGGCATAAATGACCCAGCATGCATGCCTGCTTGTAGGTTAAAATCTGCGCACTCGCAGAGGTAATCAAATTTCAAACAGCAGCTACTTTTAATTTTTGTTAAATTCCGTTGTTTAATATTGTATAAAGTAATAATTTTATTAGACTGGACTTAGCGGTAGAAAATTCGGAAGTCTCGAGGTAGTGGGGGTTAGGAAAAATGATCATTCGGGATCGGCGAGTGTACGCGAAAGACAGGAAGGAATTTAGGGAGTATCTAAACTAAATTCGAAATATCATCCAGGTTATTATCCGAGACATTGGTCTATAGTTCGTCACAGCGTGCACCGTGTATAGTTCGGCCTGAACGAGCACGATACAGTCGGATCGCCTCATTGAAAACGGGAGCAACACGATTCGGCGCGTAACACAATTTCAAAAACAGGCTGGCTTATGCTGTCATGATCCCATCGGTTCAATTGTATCACAAACTTCAGACGAGCTCCGACATCCTTATTCGCGAGCAGCCAGATTGGATTCTTTCGTAATCCTTTCAAGACGAGGGAACGACTGGCAGCTTTTCTTGTCGTCGTTCCGTATTTCCGTGACAGACCACCTAACCCGACAGAGAGGAGAGAGAGGGAGAGAGATAGTACAGATCGGAAGACCGTGTATTCAGTGAACTGCGTCCTCTATGAATGTGGACTGCAGCCGGTCCACTTCCTACAGAAACCGACGCGACGGTTAAAGCTGGAAACCTGCTAAGTGGATATGTAAATTGCGTCCTCTGCAGGTACACGGCCCGGTACATAGGAACGTTTACAAGGGTTTTGGGTCTGATTTACCTTGCCCGGCGAGCACGATGCTATCCCGATGACAAGACTCGTCCTTTGGCTCTCGCAGACGTGTGTTTACTCCCGACGAAAGCTCCAGTTAAACCTCCGACGGCCGACCTTTTTTACGAATGCACTGTTGACCCTGCTTAGGATCGTCGACGGCATAATTCAGCTATTTTTTACACCTATTCTCGTGGGGACACAGTCCAGTTGGAAAGTAAATTGACGACTGGTGCAAATATCACGAATGAAATCAAATTATCGTTTTGTTCTTATTCATATGCTACGAGTAAGTGAACAAATACGTTAACAAATATTTAAGAAAGTGGAATGGAATAAAATCCTATTTCTAATGGGAACTTCTCTTGAAAATGGAAATTCTCTTGAATTTTGTATTTTTTATCGTTATTAATCGTTAACCTACTTTCCGATACGACTGTACTAATAAACATAGTAAATATCGTAAGTGCACTTTCGAAAATAAAATATTTTATTCGTCCGAAGAAGTTTTGAAAATAGTATTTATTTCGTTTAAAGGATTCTCCAAATTTTGTTCCCCTATTCTAATATTATTTCTGAAAATATGTACAGAATTATAGATTGCCGAAATAAAAATATATCTATCCATAAATATGGGGTGTGGCCGGAAGGGTGGTATAACCCGGCAGGGGATGATTGCACATATAAAACTAAGTCGAAAAAAAGGAATAACATTTTTTCGTTTGACGACTGGTTTTCGAGAAAATCAAGTTTAAAGATCCTGTCGGTTTATGCAGGAAGTAGAATTGGTTGGCCATGATCAGACGCGTCAGACGATTCCTAGCTAATAACAGACGTATTTTCTGCATTTTCAAAATCGGTTTTCTCAAAAACGAGGCGTCGAACGAAAAATTGTTATTCCTTTTTTCCGACTCATTTTTACATCTAGAATCATCCCCTGCACACCCTGTACATCAAAAACTTCTTAGAAAAAAATTAATAACTACTTTAGACTTTAAAGTGAGGTTGCTCATTGTGCGATTACTTTTGACAAAATTGTACTAAATGGGGGTTGACAATTTTTCGGAAAATTCGAAATTTAGCGTGTCATAGTTCCCGTAGCATTGTAGTTGTCGAGGGTGAAATTTTTATGCTGTGGGTCAGAATAGGCCCGGTACCGGTCGTCGGAGGGTAAATATCGTAGGTATAGCAAGTTTCGCTCTTCCGGTTTTGCGTCCTTGGAACACGAGCAAACTGGAACTCTCCTTCTTCCTCGTTAAGCTCGGTTTCTTGTTGCCCGACCCGATAACACCGGTGTGCGAACATTTTTTGCTCGCTAATGAGTGGATAAGAACCACTGTCGGCAGAACTCGTAAATGGCGCTCCTGTACGGTATAACGAGACTTTCGATCATTCGTATTGCGTTACTCGGAACGCGGAGCTTCATGTTAATTAAAATTTAATAGAACCCCATTCTATTATTCGTTCGCCATTAGCGACGAACAGAAAATTCTGCCCCTATAGTTCGTTCCCTCTATCGCAATGTGAATATTTTTTTTTGTTCGTATATCTGTACAATACACGGTGGAAAAGCTCGTATTAAAATAATAAAAAGTATCGGTTGTTATAAAAATTTGTACAAGCGCCAGTGCTTTTGTTTTTATGATTTACATACTTGTTCGAATCATTAATGGAGGGTATGAAATGAAGAGTATTTCGAAATAAAAAATCTGGCAGAATTTACAGGGGAATAATATGGTTTCATATTATTTATTAACAATGTGTATACACGTACACGATTGCTCTTATTTTTATGATTCATTGAAGTAGAACCTATTACGTCCCGACAGATAAGCATTAAATCATCTGGAATCGATGATCAGTGATCTCATCATAGTAGATTGAATGATGACGATGATGACGATGGGAATGAAGGATTGATTAATATGCAGGACCGCTGACGAGTTTCATTTCCCTCGTATCGCTCATTTGCTGCAACTATGATATATCAAAAATTCACGATTTTAGGAGAAACTTGGCGCCTCACGATACCCCACGGTAGTGGGGATAATTCTGCGACATTTATCACCCTGGTCTTGGCGACATATATAGAGAAATCACTGTAGTTGAATGGCATATTTAAACCGCGTCTCTAAATTCAATAATATAATAAAATTCATCTTCAACTTCAGAATCTTGTCGACAACTTTTTGAGTCATTTAAACAATGGTCCATAAAAGATATTGTTCGGCATTATGCGCGGCGTGTTCGCAAGATATCCGGATGCATTCGATGTTATCGAATCGATTGGACTTCCCTTGCGTTTTATTATGCCGTTCATCGCGGGCAGAATTCAAATAAATGATTGTTTCCCCACAGCGATTCGCGAATCGCAATTTAAAAACCGAAAACGTTTAACGCATAAAGCAGCGTACTCAAGCGTGTAGCGTAACTTCATCGAAAACAATGTCGACAGTCGAATCATAATACGGCGTAACAAACCTGTAAACAATTTCTGTCAATATGAATTTCTTCATGAACGTTTACAGGACTCCCCATAACGCGCGGACATTATTTAACGACGCGTCGCGCAAATACGATAAACAATTTTCGTAAACGAGTTACTATCTGTTTGGCGAATCAATGTTTGCTTTACGGAAATTCAGATGCGAATCTGTAACATTTTACAGATTCAACTTAAACGCGAACGTTTCATCTTTCGCGGGATCGAATTTGAGCGAATTAAGCCCTGAAAGTTTTGAAATGCCGTGTCAAAATGGACGTTAATGGCTAGACATTTAGTTAAATTTAAATCTTCGGAGCCTAATTAACGAAAATGTAAACTGTTCAGAGGATGTTACTGTCGTAGATCAAAC
>JAQQRP010000401.1:0-11666 GCA_028454245.1 Halictus quadricinctus
ATAGAAATTAAGAATGAAGATAGAATTCATTATCTTCAAAAATGTTTTTATGAAATAAACGATATTAAACATGTGTTTAGCTTCGACAAAAATATTTACTCGGAGTTTAGTTTGTAATATTTACTACGAATGATAACAAAAAATGGAATCGTCAAAGATAACATTTTAATGCCGGATTCATAAAATTTATCGATGTTTTAGAATACATATAATACATTTATGGTTGCATGTGAATACCAGAAAATTGTTGAAATTAATTGATATAGATCTAGTTATATCATTATATAGAATTATTACTATATCTAGAATTATAATCATAATAACTAGAATCTTTATAATTAAGTATCAAAAGTCCAAAATGATACAGATTTTGAAACTGATATCAGTAAATTAAAGATATTATAGAAAAGAATCCAGTTGTTTACTACTTACTCCTGGAAAATATATATTTTTTTAGGGTACTCGACAGTCCCCTTTGTCGCAAGGATGCTATACCTTTCTGTTCTGTATCGAACGATTATAAGAGACTTATCAATTTTTGTGAGGCTACGAATTCATGAGCCGGTTATAAATAAAACTGTTCGAACAGTATAATTTCCTCTGGGATTTCGAGGAAGTACTCACGTGGTATAGAGATAATAGATATAACGAAAGCAATTTTATTAAGACGTCGATCCGTGCGATTCAATTTATGACGCAATTCGAGCGCCTTTCGCGGGCGGTTTATACGATGACCTCGCAACTTGATTTAAGGAGATTTTTAATAGCCCGCGCAGCGGACAATCGCATCGAATTTATGTGCGATTTCAATTCGAAATTGCGATGGGCTGTTGAAAACTTCGTACGATTCAATGTGTGATATGTCAATGAACGAATTTTGAAACCCACTGATATTTTCAACGTATACATGGAAATCGTTTCTTCGATAAGTTGTAGTAAAACTATTCATTTCCGCAGTTCTTTCGTTACATAACAACAGTTAGACAAAAATATAGTTCAAAATGTATGTAATTGTAGTTCAATTGTAGTTCAAAGTGTATGCAATTTAATATAGATTCTATAACATTTGAAGAAAATTTACAGAACATATCAGAAATAATATTTGAACTTTCATCCTTGATTTTAGTTATAATTCATCTATCACTGACAATTATGCGACTATAATTTTACATTTCACACAAAGAAAAACAAGATAATTTTGTACATGTCATTTTATAATTTTGTACATTTTCATTCAACATTATATTGCACAAGTTATACACAGCATGATGTTCACAGAATTTATAACTTTTTTGTTACAACGTGCGTGTCATATTTTTTAGGAGGATACGTTGTATTTATTATATTATTATAACTATTCTCAAAGACGCTGACAGCAAACTTGTCAAAGATCAAGAATTTTAGTGCGTTTTTAAAAATCTAATTAGTTTCTTCATTATAACTGTCTTGTAGCACGTCAAGGAGGATTTCGTTATTGTTCCATTTTCTTCTGTTTATTCTGAATATAAAATATTTTTGATCTGAATCAGCTATAAGAAACACACAGTAATTAAAAATATATTTTCTCTTATAATAATTTTAATAAATGGATAGAACAGTCTAAAAATTTGTCTAATGTTTTTATAGCTTTATATTTTACACAGTCATTTTTAGACGAAATATCTAAAATCCCGCAGTTTACTGATGAGAAATGAACGGTTTAGGCCACTTCCATAATCACCAACTCAAGTGACGTGTAAATAACGGTGTAGATCTGATAATTACCGCATCTTGAGGCGCAAGAAACGCCAAAGCACTGTTAAAGCAGCTGCGTTTCGATCGAGGATCATTGATCTTCTCGAACGGCCACGAAATTCCTCGTCAGCGTCGGATCCTGAACAGGAATAATCCCGAAATAATTAACGGCGTGGAATTTGAAGTGAAGGCTTTGATCGAACGAGCTTACGTGCGTGGAGTATGCGACAGGTACAAGGTCGATAAAAAGGGTCCGATAAAGGCACATAAAGGGAGAGCAGCTTTGCCTCGTTCAATCTCCTCGTATGGAAACTGATATTCTATAAAGCATTGGGCTGCAGTACACTCTTTCAGCCCTTTGGAGAACGCATCTGTAACACATGATGACAAAGAAAGAGGATTACGTTCGACGCGGAAAAAGGATAAACTGGAACGAATAACTATAACAGGTGGGAAGATAGTATGGCTCTTCCTTTTTTCTTGGTCCCGTTCCCGTTAGCTAGCCTTCGATCGTCTTTTTCTGTCGTTACCGGCGCGGCGGTACAATTTCCCATGCTTATTTGCATGCCTCGCATGACATTTTTATTCCCGCTTAACGTATCCATAAATTGACGCTGTGCTGCCACCTATTTCACACGTTTCCAGTTTTCCCCTGTTTTTCTCAGCTTCTGTCTACTATTTCTGCTCATTATCAGTTCTCATTCACGGTTTAGGCACTCCGTTCGTTGATTGCTTATCTTGCTGTACCCACTTGTTCCCTCGGTCTCGCTCAAGCTTTTCAATTTCCATTTCTCCGCGGGGACAAGAAAGCGGAACAGAACAGATACCAGACAGACGTCACCAATTTTTGCGAGCAGAATAACGGACGGCTACGTCAGAATCTCACGCGACAACCAAGAACTGCACGGATGTTTTGTGTCGGCCGTGACGTTCGCTATATGTACTTGTAAATTTGGGAGACGAATGGCTTTTTGTCAGAGCTGTTGCGGCAAGAAAAACTGGACAATCGTTCATCTTATTATTCCATTTGAGATATATTTCAATACAGATTGAGTCAACTAACGTTTGCACCTCAAATAACTTTGTTATTTTTAAAGATACGACAAATGTCTTAAGGACAAAGTTGAATTCATTTCTTTAAACCGGACCACCCTTTTTAAACACCTACGATGATGTTCCTCTCACTGAGAATTCAGTGACTATAACTACTCAAGGTCATTCAGGGTCACAGGCAGAGGAAAAGTATAAAATTGACAATACAAGACCAGATAAACGTACATACGCTGACGCATATCATCAATTGTCGTTGGAGCACTGATAAAAGATCAGCATACACCACAAAAATAATCTGTGGAAATCTTATGCGTTCCTCTATTTGTGACCTTGAATGACCTTGAGTAATTAGAACGAATTCCTAACACTGAATTCCTAATGAAAGCGACTATCATCGTAGGTGTTTAAGAAGGAGTGGTCCCGTTTAAAAGACTGAAGGTGACCTTGAGATCTCTGACAAAAATAACATAAAAACAAATGTTTTTATAGCGTCGTGTGAGTCCCATTTTTTCCGATTTTGTCTTTACAATATTTGACGCATCTTTAAAAACGACGAATATATTTGAGGTGCAAACATTAGGTGACTCACCCTGTATATTCTGCATATTCGACTTAATGAACAGACGTACAGTTACTCACATTAACATTCGGAGACAGAACTATTCGTGTATTCGTTGCTTTCGTAACCGTCCAAGACATGGTAACAACTGAAAATGGTAAAATATATGTTATCGAAAAACCCCACTACCACTCACTACGTCTCATTAGCAACGGAACTAAAGCTAAATTAAATTCGGGTGATCGTTTTGCCGCGCTCTGTATTAGCGAAAACTTACATAAAGACTAACAGTTCTATACTTTTGATTTAGTTTTGCGTGGGAAATGCTGCCATGCTTGGTAATATTGTTCATTTGCCCCCTTGTATTATATGTATTACAGATCGAAACAATCAAATTTTAAATAAAACCTTAGCTATACCGAATATTTATATTTAATTCCAATGTGACAGATATTGTCTATATTTCATGAAGAAAACAAAAAATATTCGGTATAGCTAAGGCTTTATTTAAAAATGGATAGATTTTTCATACTTTTTTTTTATCGCCAACCATCCACTTTGAAGGGGTGAAAACAGCCCTCAAAGTTGGAGATCAAGACCACATTTTTGTGACATCTCGGAAACCAGATGTCGAAAAAAATTGATTTTTTTTAAGTTGTGTTTCTTGGAATGGGAAATTCATTCACGCAAGAAAATTTTAACAAAAGCTATTTGTTTCAAGAATATATTAAAAATTTGATTTTTTCAGTTTCTCCTATATATTGTTAATTCATTTTAATATGAACTCGGATGTATGATCTTCGATACAATACAGGGGATACGTGTTTTGGGTTTTTTTTTTGTTACCCATTTAATAATAATTAAACATAATGAATGATAGTCTGGTATTCTGGTGATGTTAAGACGGTGTGTAGAATTAGTTTGTGCTTTTATCACCAAGTTTATATAATTTTAGTAGTTCTGAACAATCCTTTTCGGTCAAACTGTCAGGGTCGTTATTTCTCCGTGAAATAAATCGGCGTGTTTAGCATCAATAAATTGAAGTCGTAAAAGCAAGAACTTACTTAGTTTAGTACCTAATACATACTAAAGTAAGTAGCGATAAATTGCTCCGTGTAAGAGCCAATCGAGTACTTTTCGTACACCCAGCACGTTCTGTAAGGTACCAGGTAATTACATCGGTCATTGGCATCGATCGTGAAAGGACTCGGATTAACCTTTTGAGAACATTCAAAAGCGTGAAGATCTATCCTTTTACTGCCCTTTCAATCAGCTATTTCGGAATCCGGCGCAATTTTATGGAAACAAAATTAAGTACACTTGCAGCGAATATTGAAATGTGAAATACAAAAAGCATTTCAGTAAAATAAAAATAGAAATATGATTAAAGTTATACCAGAACTTGTTAAAAATATTTAGAGAACGTTGTTCGAAAATCATATATTTATTTAAAAAAATTTCTATTTACGATGAGTTGTAATTCAATGTTGTATTGTTATAGATTTGTAAATAGGAAGCCTCATATAAATAAATATCTTATGTAGAAGATTCAATTTTTCAGTGTTTGATTAGTCGTGGCACAGCATAACGAGGACTATATTATAAAGTGCACACAATAATCAAGAATTAATTGTATTAATTCAAATGCGTCGACATCGCGGTCGATCGTCCTTTCTAATAAAAAATAATATATTTCTGAATTTTATTTAAATAATGACATGCATTTAAATAATAGAAAAGTATATGCTACATAATTACGGACAGATGTGCCCCTGCTTCAGTTGCAATGCACTTAAAAAGTCTGTTTTAGTTCAAATTCACCCTTAAATGCCTGTTTTAGCTTACCCTTCTCTTTAATTAGTGCTTCGCACTGCTTAATTTGATTCTCTTTACACGCATGCTCGGCTTACAAAATTATTCGAATCTTTTGGGACAAGTAACTTTCATTACAGTTGTTATTGTAACCAAAGAGAGCCAAAGCAAATACCAATGCTAGCTAATATATAAAAATAATAAACAATAATACAAACCAGTAAATATAAACGAAATTTTGCATACATAATTGAATATTGTAATTTTACAAGTATGTATGTCCCCGAAATTTTCTCTTATCAACATTTCGATACCAACGTTAGTGAAATTTGGACAATTTAATTTTCCATTTAGACGTACAAAGTCTATTTTGTCAGAATGTTGTTATAATCTAAACTTGAAAGAGCTACCTTGCTAATAAAATTTGACCTTCTAATTTCATTAAATAAATTTCTCAGCTTTAATCTGTGTACAAACGTACTACACGTTTCTAACACTTCGACACCAATGTCAGTCAAATTAGGATAATTTCATTCTCTGTTTAGACGTTCAAAGTTTATTTCGTTAGAATGTTGTTAGAAGGTACGGTTGAAAGAGCAATCTGTCCGATAAAGCTTGACCCTTTAATTTCCGTTTCATTAAACAAATTGCTTCGATTTTGCGGAATTTCTGGAATCTCATTAGTTCGAGCATTTCAGCCAAAACGTCCGGCATTTCGTTTTACTAGAAACGATTCGTGTGCTCGATGTTGCAAATGTTAACGTGCGAATAGTTTCGTGAGCGACTGTACGTCGTCGCCATGATCAGACTTTGTAAATGGACTTCCGGTACACATTGCTCTCACCTGTAGACACATTTGCGCACACTTCTCCACAGTCAGTGACATTGTGCCCTGACATTGGATAACCACGTGCACTCGAGGCACGCCTTGTTCAATGTATTATTCGCGGATTTACCGTTACGAGTTATTATGTGACTCGTATAAACACATACGCACACACTACACGCACACACGAAGACGCAGCCAGGGGTTCGGTACACGCGTTCCACATTCGAAATTTCGGAACACTCGCGATGTACCACGTGCATCAGTCGGTAGAAACCCACGCGACGTGTCTCGACTTGAGGTCATAGAGAGATTAGACAAAATCTCATTCTGTACCGTCGCCTCTACACTAAACTCGAACAGGCTTGATTTAAATAACACCCTAAGGTGTACCGCTACACAAGTTCACGGCGATGCGTAATGATGACAACCGCCTACGTGCGACATGGAATTAAACTTTTCATTTGTTACAGAAATGTCTGGCTTCATTAATACAACCAGACTGAGAATTTATACCTTTATAACAGAAATGAGTACATCAAATGCAAAACAGTATTTCAAGAATTTAAAAATACTGTTGTATTATTTTCAACTCGTTGCAATCGTTAACGCTAGAACTATTAAACCCGTCAAAATTACGCATTTTAGATTCTTTATTTTAAAATCCACAATTTGCTGCTTAGCGTGATTCTATACCTCCGGATAGGTGGAGATCTGTTTAAAAAATGGACCCTAAAAAATTGACCTTGACTCTTTTCTCAACGTCAAAATTGTTTTTTAATGCATCGTATAGTTGCGATAAGTGCTGAGTATTTTACGGTCCACTTTTTAACAGATCTCCACCAATCCAGGAACTGCACCTCTGATTTTGCACAATCACTCTAATTTTGAAAAACGCTATATAACGATCAATGTACCCCAAACAGTCTTAAGGTAACAGTACAATTTCTAAAGTGATTTTTGAGAACTTTTTGTATTTATTTGTTACTTTTCCCTTTGTTTAGTGAACATCTGTCGCTTATATACAAAATTCGCGATTTAGATACTGACCCGTCCGTGTTCTAGAAACAATATAAAGTCTACTTAGAAAATATAGTATAAGAGAAGACAGCAGAAAGGAAACTAAGTTACACTGCTAATACAAAGGGGAGGTATAAGCTCATTTTTACCCAACCTTATTTACGTATTAGACTCTCTGTGTTGGCACGAATATTCTCGTGGCTACATGTATTCTCGTGGCTTTGTGTATAGAGGCAAATACTTTAGTCGATACTTGCGCTCTAATAAAAAATGCGATACAAAGGGTTTTGACATGCCTGTGGATTGTAGACGAATTCCACAGAGTATTTCTTCACAGAGTGTTGAGGTAATCTAGAACAGATAATTTTCAATAACTTTTTCGTGGTAAGCTTTTAATCATCACTCGACCGCGGATGCTTGTGCAAAATAAAAATTGTCTCCATTAATTGTAAGCTACAGAAGCTTCCTAGATATTTAAATCCTTTCTTAATAATTTTATTAAGTTGATAGTAACGCGACAGTTTTTCTATACGCATTACGATCTCCGCATTTTTGCTATACACGTATAAAATCCGCAGTCTAGTTACCACTAATTCAAACTTTTAAATTCTAGTACATAGATTTCGGATCTTTGTACAGAATTTGTTGGATTTAGAAAACACAAAGAAATTAAAGAAAAAGTTACGTATAATTCTTAAAAAATCTATGAAAATGGAAATGTTCGCTAAAATGGTCAATTTACACTACCACTTGCGATTGAACATACTGTAGCACGATATGTCATCGTTGAACATATGATAACAAAAATAACCTAAATTTTCCTTTTAATATTTCAAGTAGCATAATTAATGTTCTGAAACTGTCTGATTCTGCAGCAACCAACGTATAAGTTAATAAAGAAACTACACTGTACATGTATCACTTAAAGGCAATGTGACGCGACTAAAATGCAAATTTGAAACACTTGGGTTATCGTTTTCTTCAAGAAACTTCATCGTAGGAGATTAATTTCGCATAAAGGAAACTTCACGACAAGCTTATCCTACAAGCAGGTCGTCCGATTTTTAAATTTCCAATTTGATCATCTTTTTCGTTTCTGTTAAGAAAAAAATTAATTTTGAACTTATGCTGAAATAAGCTCGTACGTAACATAAGATAAGAAATAGGATTGATTTGTGGATTACTTAAACTGCAATTATCTTGAAATATAATAATAGTTTTTGAAAGGTATAATATATTTGAAAGTAAGCTTTCGTAACGCGAAAATAACAAACAGATTTGATTGTAGGATTCCTGTATAGTTCGCACCTATCATAAAATTTTATATATTCCAAAAATATATAACTTATGATAGCACCAATGTAGAGAAAGTCATAAAATAACGTTTTAAGTGCAAACTCGATAAGCTTGAGTTTATTAGAAGCGGATAACTTGATTAAACGAAATTTTAGTGAAGAATACCGGGCTAACAGGTGGCACTATTTTAACGTCGATTTACGATTGCTTCGAGCACTTTACGAATCGCTATAGTTGCGCATAAATCTGCGTTTAATGCACTTCGCATCGCACGTTGGTATTCCCCTTGTCGCCGTTTATCAAATTGTTATTATTCGGATAATCGTTAATTGGACTACACTCATTAACGTTAATGATTTGCTGTATTGAGAATTTCCTCTAAACAGTGTTGCTCCCGATTCAATGAAGATTTTCGGTTATTCAAATTTGGAAATATTTAAGCTGCTTTTACAATATTGGGTGAACTTTTGTTGAATATAAATGTCAAGAAACTATATACCGGCTCATTAAAACTGGTTTAATAGGCGACTATACAACTAAGAAGTTTATATCTTCCATATACAATAATATTTAGATTATACCAACACAAACAGGATGAATTTATACGTAATCACGTCATCGTAAAGTTATTGAAGAAGTAATTCCAACACAGTGATTAAGTAATTAGAGGCTTCACCAGCTTCAACTTTAAAACGAGTCCAGGCTTATAGTTGTGCTGTTCGTTTTTACGAAATTATCACATTTTAAATATCAACAATTTTTCGAGAATCGGAAACGTAGTGATAAATACTTTTTGGATCCACTGTAGATATAATTTATCAAATGTATATGTAATACATTTATCATCTATTCGCTAAATAAAGTCCTTCATTATGCAAAATTTACAATATTGAATTAATTACAAATAGTATCGTTCAGAGATGCAAAAATATATAAGCAATAAACAAAATTTTTTATGTTTACTCAATTCTCTTATTTCTTAACTTTTGTAGGTAACAATACAATACAGACATGCAATAAAGTTGCAATTAATTTACAATATTAATAAATATACTATATTTTCGAAAGTAACATTTTTAAAAATTTAACAACTCGTGATAAGTATTTACTAGTTAGGAGACCATCAAAGATGTTAGATCAGAAAATTGTTGATATTACAGAAAATTCTTAGGTTATTGTACACTAAATATTCAAACATGCCACACACACACAAGAAATCACAATTTATTTATCACTTTAAAAGTATATAGATGTTGGTATAGAGATGCTTCAAGTTTATAGGCTCTGATTGTAATTTAACTTTTAGCTTTTAAACTTTCTTACCCCCATTGAACTCTGTGATCTCTTGTCTGTGATGCGCTTGGTTATAGTCCTTCAAGTTCTTCAGGTATTTAAATTTTTAATCACACATTTTGTTCATACAGATACACTTCACGAAGTTATAATAATTGAACAGGTTGACGCCATGTTACCCATATTTGATTGACGGGCTTATTTCACAAGGCTCAAAAGTTAATTTCCATAATGACCGGTACAGCGTGCTTTTACTTATTATCTATGAAATATAAAAGAATTGAACAAGTATTTAACACCATAAATATTAACTCCTAAGGTTTATTTTAATAAATAAACTGATTTGATTTTACCTAATTTTTATAGTCGCCAGGTGGGCAATCAACATAAATATAAGCAATTTTTTCACAAAAATTTGGAAGTTTTTTTCACAAAAAAAACTAGGAAGCTTTGCTGTTGCGTTGGTGTTTTCATTTCCTTCTATACCAACACGCGAGGGGATCCAGGAGAATAGAACTTCTTTTTTGGAACATTAGGCACTAGGTTTACGTCATCTCGGCGAGTCCTAATATTTTTATTTTACAATTATTGAGTCTGTAAATAGGCACCCATGAGAAATTATTCAACAGATTTCTTTCTTTTGGGTATAAGATCTTTTATACATTATAAAAGGAATGTCTTGGATAGATAGATTCGTTATTTTTATAAAGTCATGTAAAATAATCGTTTTTAGTGTTCCGTACACCTGGGGAAGGTTTTAATTAAAATAATTTTATAATAAATTTTAACATTGGAGGGGTTCATATTAGGATACAGTTAATTAGTGTAATAATTTTAATAGGGATGCATATGATACAGTTAAATTTTACATGAACTAGTATCAAGGGAAAAGTTCTTTACAACCGTTTCAAATCAGTATTACAACAATCTCTTGCCCCGAGTAAAAGAAAGGAAAACAAACGCACAACGACCATTGCGATGCGCACAGATCGATCGAGCACACAGAATTCAATATCTGGCGGCTAAATCCCGGTGACATGAGATTCAGCAGGAAAATCATGCGAGTCGTAAAATTATTCAGCGGCCGTGATCGTAGGGAACAGGCGGGAACCGTGCCGCGCCGGAGAATATCTTCCGAAAATCTGAAACTTAATATTCATACCCGGGCCACGTCTTGCCGCGACCCCTGAATCCATTACCTTCTTTCACGGGCGCCGATTAGTAACGAGCCCGGGATTTCATCCGGCTCCCGAGGATTCCCGTCGAGCAAAAAGAGCCAGGTGTTCGAGGCTTTTGCGCTTCGCGGGAATATTAATCGACCGGGGACAACGCGGAAGCGGTCGCTGCAATTCGTCCGGGGGTCTTCGAGTGGCGCGAACCGCCGGAACTGAAGAAGAATCGGCAAATGGAGGCTGAAAAACGGCGGAAAGGAGGGAAAGGGCAAATGGTGGTGCTGCTAGGTCGACCGCTCGAGGATTTAAAACCGCCCGAGTAAGCAGTAAATTCTTACGGTGTCTTCGTGCCTCGTGACCAGTTCCGGCTCGAATAACTACTTGGGACGATACTCGCCCAAAGGCCTATCCAAACCGTTTTTCCTTCCCTGCTTCCGCGCTCGGAGAAGTGTATCTTATTCGACATTTTGTCGACACGGCACGTTGTCTTAGCTAAATTGAATCCCCCGCCGCTGTTGGTGCTACGTACAATCGTTCGCCCCACAGATAAGTGCCAGTTGAATAACCTGCGTAGGGGGAGCCGAAGCATAGTCACGGACAAGGGTCGTGATTTTTCTCAGGAAGTTAATGTACTCCGACGAATACGTGCTGAAGGATGAATACCGATGACTGACGACCCTTCAACCAAGAACACCGGCTCTCTATTTAAGCATGATTTCGATTCAACGATTTTACGCAATTCTTCATTAGGGGATCGTGAGCAGTCAAGTATCGGAATGCCGCCTTTATGAGACCACTCGCTCGAAAGTAATTCCTGATGCTACCGATGCTTACCGAGGCTCACCTTCATTCTACGCTTGTATTATAGTTTTCTAGAATTGTCTAGACCAGTGATGAGCAA